>CM039130.1:17757767-17783755 GCA_022036555.1 Microstegium vimineum | reverse complement strand
CAATAAAAAGACATAGGGTGAGCAAACGAAGCAACACTGGGGTTAGTAAACTGTGAAGGATACCAGTGTTGGTTCATTTGCCCAAAGAAAGGGTTAGAAGGAATACAAAACATCTCCCTTCCCATAGGGGGGTAGCGATCACCACCATAGGAAAAAGGTGGTTCGCTAAAGGTGTGGGGAGTGAAGCCACCGCCATGAGGTCCATAGCCGTATGGCTCACGACTGGTACCTCGCCGGGCACGACCATCTCATGGTCTCACCTCCTGAGGCCTAGCACCTTGAGGCATTGCACCTCTAGGCCTAGTAGTGCGCCTCTAAACTTCTGGTTCCCGTACCCCAACCGGTGGGTGGTACATGTCCCGGTAGTTCAACTCAAACTATCATCGATCATCTCTCTTCCTCCTATAGCAAAACTCAGCCAAGTACCCATCACGCTCACAATACTCACAATGGTACCTCACCACACTATTGGTAGGCACTCTCTTGTTGGGTTGGGTGGCTCTCGCTTTCTTAGGAAGGGGATCACTAGAGATATCGGGCAAGGTGTCAAGTGAGTTCCGAAGGTGGTTTGGTTTGGGAATCCACACTTGCTTCTGTGGAGTGGTTTTGGATGGCTCCTCAAACACACCATCTCTCACAGGTAACTCAGAGGGGTCGGTAGGCTTAGGTGGGGTGAATTTGGTGAACTTGGGTATTGTGGTGGGTTTCTCACTCTCGCTCAACCCACTGCAGTCACTGATCTTGCCAAACATGTTATCGTCCTTCCCACCTATAGGAAAGCCTACTCCTATGTTGCCAGCCCGCTTGAATTGGATGTACAACATCCCTAGCTACGGCTCTCTGCTAGACACCCAAGACAAGACGGCCCGAAGGTGTGTGTTGTCCTCCTCGATACGCGCCTTGTCATGCCAGCACGTTGCGATCTCAAGCTCCAAAGCCTCAATGCGATCCGACTCTCTAGTGCTATCTGAGCTAGCCTTCTCTAACATAGTGATCCTAGCATCCTTCTGTGCCAGCTCAGAATGCAAGCCTGAACAAGACTTGCACGCACCAAGTAAGCTAGGCCTAGGCTTCAGCTCACTAATCTCCTCAAGTAGAGTGTCATACTTGTCCTGAAGAGTGACAAGACTAGACATGTGAATAGTGCAAGCATTGTTGGTATTTCTTAACGCAAACAGATAAATCCGCAAGTGTACGGATACCGCTGTAGCTTTCACTCGTGAGTATTCCAAGGGTATCGATTTCCATGGGGAACGTGAAGTGTACTAGATAAGAACTAAGAACGTCCAAGTATAGATAAGATAAATGGGTAGAGAGATTTTAGAGTTTTCTAAGGGGTTTATCTAATCAAAGGCCCACTATACTCTACTTACTTTGGAGCAACAGTACCTTCCCGACTCTCGACAAAGACTGGGAAAAAGGTAGTCAGGGGGAGGTTGCCAAAAGCTCTACGAAAACACCAACCCGAACGTGGTGGACTACAAAGGCCTTATAGAGCTATCACCCCTAGGGCTACAACAACTATCCGTAGGATTGGGCGCAAACTCAGGTAAACTCTAGTCTAGACACCACGTCTACACTATCGCTTACTACTCTAATTCAATGTTTAAACTAGAGCACTCAATACGAGCGGAGATCCCGTAAGTAGAATAAAGTAAGAACTAAAATAAGATACTTAGAAATAAATGAAGAACCTGGAGATTGCTCAGAACCAGATGCTGGAAAGGTACAATGTTGAGGAAGATCCGACAGATCCGGCTCCTCCTAGCTCTCTCCTCCTCTCTCTCACCTCTAATTACAACTAGATGAACTAGAACTAGAAGAACTAGATCTATACAACTACAGGGACCTCTCTCCTTCTCTATAATTGAAACCCTAGCTTTTGCTCTGGAGAAGAATAATGAGATGAGATGATCCTCAGGGGGGTCAGGGGGCTTGCTTATATAGCCTCCTCAAATGAACATCAGCCGTCGGATCAAACCGACCTTAGGAGAAGGGTTTAGATTCATCCTCAAAGGCAGTGGAGCGTGATCCGTGAGATTGACCGTGATTGGTCACAGGGGTAGGGCGGGCGCCCTTGGTGTGGGCCCCCTCAGCTTCCGGCTTGTTCTGGTGTCTCCTAGAGCCTTCTAGAGTATAGAAAATTGTGCGGTTGATAAATATCTCTATGTAAACATGACATGTGGGCCTTTCCTTGGTATTTCCTGATAACCCCCTGCAGAAACAGACATTCACCAAAACTCATAGAATTCTGTCAGTATAAACCCTAATTCTAGCTATGGGATTCATTTAGATCATTTTCCTTGTTTAGTTGACGGTTAAAATTGGTACTTAAGGACCGTCAACAACTCCCCCAAGCTTACCTTTTGCTCGTCCCTGAGCAAAGACGAACTCAATGACGGATCAGGAGTTGCTACAATGCTTTCACGCCTTAAAGATACACGTGTGTTCAAACAAGAATTCTCCTCAGGATTAGAGTAAACTGTTCTGACTTTCAAACAAACCCATATTACCTTTAACCATGGGTCTTATAGCCATCACTTGGGTCTTGAGTAATTGAAAAGTAGAATGATCCAGCCAAGTACTATGTCTCAAGCTCTTCACTTTACCTTCATCCTAGAGTTTTGCAAAGTTTTCAAAATAAAACTCAAAGTCTCTTTTGTATGACCCTCTCAAGTCTCTCTATATGTGGTATTTGTGGATCCTCACCAAGGAAACAATGGTGTTATGCCTTCTCTCAGAATATTATTTGGAACAGGCAAAGTAAACTCAAACAATGGATCCAGAGAAATAGGTCATACAATCAAATCAAGATGTGCATGTGTATAGGATATATGGTGGATGTATGAGGATGAATATATATGTGTGGTGGATATATGAGGGTGTATGGTGGAAACCTAATTCTACTCTGCTCCTTATATATATATATATTGGAACTTGGAATTTTTGAGAGAACTTGGGCTTGCTTGCTTTTCTTTTTAGAGAGGCAGGCATCTAAGTACCCATTGTTTTGATAGGACACTTGTCCATGTTTTACTCTCTTTATTTTTTTATTTTTTCTTTCACAACCCCAAGTCTCTTTCTATAATAAAGCTTTTGAGAGAAGATGACAAGGAAATCTTTGGAGCAGTTACATATGTGGTAATATATATGGATAGGTGGAGAACTGGGATATTTTTTGTTGCTTTCTCCCAAGGTAGGAATAGAGCATTTTTCTGGTGGATCTGAATGGCATATATGTGGATGCGTACTTCCAGGATAGAAGTAGCATATATGAGTGGAGTGTACATGATCTTGATTTTAAAAGCATGACAAGTCTCTAAGGGTCAACAAAGCTTGACAAAACTCAATGCATATACAAGTTGCGAACACATGGTAGATAAGTACCCATGTATGTTCAGTTTTGTGATGAGTGATTGCCCAACACTTGAGCGTTTCAGTTTGAGTGGCTTACTACTAATCTTTGCGAAAGCAAATGTGTGCCTGTCTATCGGCTTGTGGTGTGTAGGTACTATGCCTAGTGACAGTGGTCAATGGTGTGGAGAAGGTCGAGTAGAGGCTTGCTGTGCCGATGGACTGAGAGCGGTGAAGGGAGGAAGCGGGGCTCGGACTGAGGGACCAAGGGCGCCGGCGGACTAGCTGTGGTGGCTAGTACTTGGCACTGACGAGTGCGAGAAGACATGGAGGTAGACAGAGTCGACCAAGTCAAGACGGTGGACGCGCGAGTCGAGCGGAGGCTCAGGGGACTCGAAGTCCGACCAAGCGAAGACAAGGTGGCTCGCGTCGAGTGGTTTGGTGGTTTGGGCCTCAAAACCATCCGCGTCGGTTTCCGAGTTTGGGCCACAAAACTTGAGGTTCGGTAGTTGAGCCCAAAGCTACCGGTGGCGGGTTTCCTCGGTTTGGGCCTCAAAACCTAGGCGGAGCTTCCGAGGAAGCGGGGATGGCACGTGGCGGAATCCTGGAGGTTGCGTCGAGGCGACGGCAACTCCTGGCAGGAAGCGGGGCCGTCCATTCAAATCGAGGGAGATATTTACCGGAGCTTGGACTTCAATGCTTAGGCTAGGTAGTTCACTCATTGTATCTAGGGGGTTCTTTGGGAAATAGCCAAAGCCTCTGATAAATAGAGGATGAAGGGGTATCCTCATCCCATCTCTTGAACCCTAATCATTTTGCCCCAACTCTCTCTCTCTCTACCCTCTCTCTAGTTCATGAGATCCCTAGGTTGATTTCACCAACCTCTGTAAGAACTTGAGTTTGTTGCGAGGAATCGGAGGCCGTAACCTCCGTAAGCCATGGTGGCTTCGATTTCGTGATTGTGTCCCCGTTTTGCTTGTGTTCTTCGTGTTTTGCTTTTGCTCTCTCTTTTTCCCGAGATGATTTCTCTTTGTAGGGAGTAGCTTTGCAAAATCCGTTTGAACCAAGTTGTTCGTACTCGTGAGGAGCATCTTTGCACCAAAGGAATTTGCCTAAAACCTCACGAGCACACAGATCGGGCATTCTCTTTGCGGTGTTCTTCGTTCTTGCCCGTTTTCCCCCAAATCCTCGTTTCCCTTGATTCTCACCAAATTGAGCGATGATTTCCTCGGGATAGCTCCTCCATAGCACTAGAAACATGCCTACATGGTTGGGATGCTAGTGGAGAACATTTGGTCGAGTTTTTGGGAAGATTTGGTGGAGAGAAAATCGTTTTTCGCCTTTACTGCGCGTTTGTCGGGGGCGTCGGACGCTCCGAGGGTTTTGCGTCGGACGCTGGTGCGTGCTGACGTCAGCGTCCGTCGCTCGGCGTGTCTACATCTTTCGATTTGGCGTCGGAACAGCGTCCGTCACGTCTTGTGCGTTGTGCAGTTTTGTTTTGCTCTCGGGTAGGCCGATGGACGATCTTCACAGCGTCCGTCGCCGACCGTCCATCGCCTCGGTAGTTTCTCAGTCTCTGTTAGATTGCTTAGAAATAAGAACTGAAATAAGATACTTAAAAATAAATGAAGAACCTGGAGATTGCTTAGAACCAGATGCTGCAAAGGTACAATGTTGAGGAAGATCTGACGGATCCAACTCCTCCAAGCTCTCTCCTCCTCTCTCTCACCTCTAATTACAACTAGATGAACTAGAACTAGAAGAACTTGATCTAGACAACTAGAGGGACCTCTCTCCTTCTCTATAATTGAACCCTAGCTTTTGCTCTAGAGAAGAATAATGAGATGAGATGATCCTCAGGGGGTCGGGGGCCTTGCTTATATAGCCTCCTCAAATGAACGTTGGCTGTCGGATCAAACCGACCTTAGGCGAAGGGTTTAGAATCATCCTCAAAGGCGGTGGAGCGCGATCCGCGACATTGAACGTGATTGGTCACAGGGGTAGGGCGGGCGCCCTGGGTGTGGGCCCCCTCGTCTTCCTGCTTGTTCTAGTGTCTCCTAGAACCTTCTAGAGTATAGAAAATTGTGTGATTGATAAATATCTCTATGTAAACATGACGTGTGGGCCTTTCCTTGGTATTTCCTGATAACCCCCTGCAGAAACAGACATTCACCAAAACTCGTGGAATTCTATCAGTATAAACCCTAATTCTAGTTATGGGCTTCATTTAGATCCTTTTCCTTGTTTATTTGACGGTTAAAATTGGTACTTAAGGACTGTCAACAAGCATCACACTCTACCTCCTCGATAATCACCACCGATGACTTAGCGAACTCTAGATCATCTAGCGCTTTCAGAAACTTCGCCTTAAAGTCGTTCCTCTCTCTAATCGCATGCTTGAGCACGGAGTCCTGACTCATGTAGGTGGTGTTCAAGGTCTCAAGCTCGAGAGAGAGAGATTCGATGGTGGGTGATACCTCGGGAGTGTCGGAGTCATAGTCGGAGTCGTCCTTGCGCTCGTCGACCTTGTCTGCTTCAATCACCATGGTGTAGAAGCCACCATGCTTGGCATCAGCATAGAAGCATAGGTCATTGAGCTTGTCCTCAACCTCCCCCTTTGACTCATCGTCGTCGCTCGAAGAAGAGCTTCCATCGGTGGAGCATTCGATGTTGTTGAGGGAGGCGAGGAAGGCTCGATGGTCAGCCTTCACCTTGTTGAGCACCTCCTTGGCGGATCTTCACTTGTGGCCACCCTTGGCCTTGTGCTTGTTGCCGTAGTGGTGCTCGCGCTTGTCCTTGCGCTTTGTGAAGTCACCCGCACCTTTCTTGGGGTAGTTTGTGATGAAGTGATCCTCATCATCGCAACGGTAGCACCCCTTGGCCGCGCCACCACGTCGTCAGTTCAAGCGGTTGTTGTGAAACCACGAGAACCTAGTGATGACCAAGGCTAGCTTGTCATCTCCAAGAGCCTCCACTTGTTCGGGTGTCACAGAGATCAAAGACGAAAGAGTGAACAAAGCTTGTGAAGGGTTAGAGGAAGAAGACACACCTCCGGGGCCAGAAACCAATGCCATGGATGGGTTCGACAGGTTCTCAAGCTTGGCCTGAGTCTAGTGGTCAATCTCTGAGGACTTGAGCTTGCTAAACAACTTGTCCACGGTCAGGGCGTTATAGCCTGGTGACTCCTAAATGGCAGCCACTTCATCTCCCACACCCTCCGATCAAGAGCATGCAAAAGCTTGATAGCCATCTCATGATCATCATAGGGCAAGTTGGCCCGATTAGCACGCATCTTGTTGACGATAGATTGGAAGCGAGTGAACATCCCGTCAATAGATTCGCCGGCCAACTGAACAAAGTTATCGTACTCCCTACGGTACGTGTCGAAGAGTCTGAACTTGATCTGAGGATTGCCCACATGATATCGCACAAGTGTTTGCCAGATCTCTCGTTCCATAGTGAGGTTCAAGACTCGCTCAAACTCAGGAAGAGACAAACTCGAGAAGAGGATGCTACGTGCTCTACTATTTGCGTTGTGTTGTGTGGTTTGGAGTTGGTCAACACGAGCCGCAAGAACACGATAGTCCTCATTCTCACAAATCTCCAAAATGTTCGAATCGATTCCTTGTAGGAGAAGTTCGTTCCATCGAAAAACAGAGGTTTGCCAACACCTCGCTCCATGTCGCCTTCGCGGATCAAGAGCCAGCTAAGGTGGATTGATCCTTAACCAAGCTCTAATACCAATAGAAGGACCGAGAACGGCGACCAGAGGAGGGGTGAATGGGAGCCAAATAAAAATCCAACTCAAATGCTTGGCCCTTGTCCCAAACACACCCAAAACTTGAGCTTGGATGAAACAACGCGCACATGACCTAACAAGTAGGTGGACACCTTAGGAAAACCCCTAGAGGTGCAGCGGAGTGGTCGGAGAAGGTCGGTGAAAGATCGAAACCACGAACACGAAACACGACCCGAAAGAGGTGCTCTCAACCTCTAGAGAGGAGAGGCAAGAGTACACCCCAAAAATACTTATGAGAACTGGTCTGAAAAGCACCTCATTATGTTGCTTACGTGAATACGAATCCAACGCAACAAACGGAACTTGAATCGGAGTTCGGACGAGAGAGATATGGGCAAAACACCAAAGTTGTTTTTGCGGACTATCCGCTAACACAGGCTTGGAGTGTCCGCAGCTTGATTCTGACGAGCGGCGGACTGTCCGCGGATGAGTCCTTCGCTGTCCGCCGGAAAAACCGAAAACCCTGAACAGCAAGTCCATAAACTGTGTTTCTTGGCGGAAATGACCTACGGGCAGTCCACGAAAAATCCAAGACAGTCCGCCATTAAAACTCAGAAGCACTATTTCTGCCCCGACTCCCGAACTGTCCGGGGATAAACCCCAGACTGTCCGCGGTTGCCTGGATAGACGCGATTTGGGGGGCAATTTTGAATCGCCTCTCCCCCAAATCTTCCCAAATCACTACCAAATGTTCACCAATAGCAACCAAACTTTGTAGGCATGATCCTAGTGCTATGGAGGAGCTATCCTGAAGAAAATCATCACTCAATTTGGTGTGAGTAAACGGGAACAAAAGGATTTCAGGAAAATCTCCAAAAACGAAATAGACTTTGCCCGATCTACGTGCTCAAGATGTTTGGGGAAAAACCCTTGGGTGCAAATGATCTATTCGTGATCCCGCAAAACTTGGTTCAAACGGAATCGCAAAACTTGCCCTCAATCAAAATATCTCATCACATGAACATAGAGGATTAGAGAGAAGCAAAAATGCGATTAGCAAAGAACACAAGCAAAAGAGACACACTCACGAAATCAAAGCCACCATGGCTTACGGAGGGTAAGGCCTCCGATTCCCGAATCAAAATGCGTAGCAAATTACAAAGATTGACAAACTCAACCTAGGGACCTCATGAACTAGAGAGAGAGTGGAGTGGGGAAAATGAGAGGTGTCCAAGAGGTGAAGGGGTAAGCACCCTTCATCCACTACTTAACTATGCTTTGGACATTTCCAAATTGCCCCATAGATACATGACCGAATTACCTAGTCCTGAGACACTGTAATCCAAGTTGGAGATATTTTCTGTGAATCTTGATCGGATGGCCCTGCTTCCTGCCCAGAGTTGTCGTTGCTTCGACGCAACCTCTAGGATTCCGCCACGTGCCGCCCCCGCTTCCTCGGAAGCTCAGCCTGGGTTTTGAGGCCCAAACCCGCAAAACCCGCCACCAGTAGCTTTCGGCTCAACTACCGAACCTCGAGTTTTGAGGCCCAAACTCGGAAACCGTCCGCTGGTGGTTTTGCAGCCCAAACCACCAAACCGCTCGACTCGAGCCACCTTGTCCTCACCCGGTCGGACTCCGAGTCCCATGAGCCTCCCGCTCGACCCACTCATTTGCCATCTTGACTCGGTCAACTCGGTCTATCTCTGTGTCTTCTCACGCTCGCTGGTGCCAAGTACTAGCCACCACAGCTAGTCCGCCAGTGCCCCATTCCGTCGGTCCGAGCCTCGCTTCCGCCCTTCACCGCTCTCTGTCCATCGGCACGACAAACCTCTACTCGACCTTCACCACGCCATTGACCACTGTCTCCGGGCCTAGCACCTGCACACCACAAGCTGATAGACAGGAACACATTTGCTTTCGCAAAGAGTTAGTGTAAACCGCTCAAACTGAAATACTCAAGCGTTGATCAATCACTCATCATTCAAAACTAAACATCATGGGGTACATGTCGACCATGTGTTAGCACTAGAAAAATTCTAGATGAACTAAGATTTATGGCTCTGGATGACTAAATCTCCTATGAGTTAAACTGAATGGATCTCCAAATGATCTAAGGATGACCAGGGCTGCCTCTAGGGTTGTAGGCCCTCCTATTTATTGTCCGGGGGGATGCACGAGAGCCGTTGGATCAAACCGACTTAGTGTAGGGCCAAGATGACTCCTCACAGGAGGTGAAGGAAGCTTCTAGAAGACGGCGATCAGTGGGCCCAGGGGGGTGCCACCTGTCCCCACCCATGCTAGCCGGCCCCATGTTGATGATCCTTAAATACCAAATCCAACCGTCAACTAAACAAGGAAAAGGATCTATATGAAACCAACCCCTAGAAATAGGGTTTACACTGACAGAATTCCACAAGTTTTGGTGAATGTCTATTTCTACAGGGGGATATCAGGAAATATGGAGGAAAGGCCCACATGTCATGTTTACATAGAGATAATTATCCTCCGCACAAAAAAGAATACTCTAGAAGGGTCAAGAAGGCGTGGGAAGAAACGAGAGGCTGAGCGGGCCCAGGGGCAGCGCGCCCACCCTACCCCTTGGGGAGGCCGCCCTAGGTCAGAGCCCAATAAGGCTCTGCCTTGTGGACCCTCTCTCCACTGCCTTTGAGGTTGCATCTAAGCCCTCCATTAAGGTCGGTTTGATCTGACGGCCGACGTTCATTTGAGGAGGCTATATAAGGAAGGCCCCTGACCCTGAGGAGAGGGCACCTCTAATCTAATTCTCATTATTCATTCTTCATCTCAAGAGGAGAGGTCCCTGATCGAGCCCTAGAGCCACCACATCAACTAGATCTCTAGTCTAGCATAACTATATAGGATTAGAACTAGGAGTCAATCGATTGGTTTCCGGATCTATCAAGAGGATTATTGGTAATTCTCTCTCTGGTTCTTCCTTGTTCATCATTTGTTCTTCAATATTATGAATATGACTTTGCTCTACTTCATTATATTGGCTATGACTTTACTCTATTTGATTATGTTCTCAATTATATTGTTCTTAGTTTATTATGATTATATGCTTGGCGTAGTTAGATCTGAATCATATGCATGTTTAGGATCCTATAGCGTTTATCCATTAGAGTTGTGGGTAAATGATAGATATTGTATAGGCGTGGTGCCTAGACCATATTTATCTGCGATTGTACCCTACATTCCGGATCATGAAGTAGTTCGCGGGAGTGATAGTCCTGTTGAGTCCTTTGTAGTCCTCCTCCTGTTTGTAGGGCAGGCAAAGCAGTACTATTACGGTGCTAATGACTCAGTTAAGAATGACTTAGGAAATATCTTTGTAGTTCGTCCTAATTCCATGCTAATGACTTGCTAGAATATCTATTGAGGTGCTTATCATTATCTTATGTGGCTACATATATGCTGATCAGTATTTATCTTTTGTCTCTATTCATTCATTATCTATATCTTATGTGACACTTATCATGTATTGAGAGAGATAGATGAAAACTCTGCATTACACATGCAGTGATACTCATTACTCATTCCTCATTTATTCCTTAGTATCCATTCCCAGTGGTAAAAATATAAATAACGATACCTGGAATACTCCTGGTTAAAATGCTACATCGGTATTATCTATGCGCTTGCAGAAACATAATTATATTTACTTAGAGAAATTGCATATTTCAATACCACATCTCTTTGTCATGCTGGGGATGTTAACCTGGCTTAAGTGTCATAAGAGATGTCAACAAGCATTTTTGGCGCCGTTGCCGGGGATGGACATTAGTCTACTTTTTGGTAACGATGTTAGAAATGTCAACAAGCATTTTTGGCACCGTTGCCGGGGAAGGTTGATTAGCTACCAAAAGGAATAAATGAGTTATCACTTGCATCACTAATGAGATTGAGGAAACATCAATTCTTTGCTCATACAACCTTACCCTTGATCTTTGCCTATTTTTCCTATCATTTTATGCAGGGTAATGTATGAATAGGTTTGATCTTCCAGACAATTTTGTTGAAAATCCTGAAGCATTAATCAGAAGGACAAAAGCCAAGCTCAAGAAAGTAATAGAATCATCATCATTAACATCTCAGCTTGAAGCTTCACCCAATCAAGAAGATCATCAAAACATCGTTCGAGACTTGACATTAGAGTTCGAAGCCTTGCAGACAAGTCAATCCGTGAGTTCTCAGCCCCCACCATGGACAACATCCGCACTGGACCTGCTGCAAACATTGATCGGTCATTTGAGTTAAAGCCTACGCTCATCAACATGGTGCAAGCAAGCCAGTTTTGTGGGAAAGCACATGAAGACGCTAGTGCTCATCTCCAACACTTCCTAGAGATTTGTAGCACATTCACTATCAAGGATATTCCCAGAGATGCCATACTACTTCGCCTTTTCCCATTCTCACTCTTGGGAACAGCGAAGCAGTGGTTCTATGCAACCAAGGAGAAGAACACCACGTGGGAACTTTGTTCCACCAATTTCCTAGCAAAGTTCTTTCCCATGGGAAAGACCAATGCTCTCCGTGGGAAGATTTCAAGTTTTCAGCAACAACATGACGAGTCCGTTCCAGAAGCATGGGAGCGCTTCCGAGACTACATCCTAGAATGTCCCCATCATAGAATGGAGAATTGGCTACTTATGCAGACCTTCTATCATGGGCTCAGCAACAGCACTCGTGAGACCATGTATGCTGCTGCAGGAGGAGTGTTCCTATCACTTACAATACCACAAGCCATAACTCTTGTGGAGAAGATGGCATCCAACCAAGGTTGGAGTGAAGAAACAACTCAAACTCGCAAGAAAAGTGGAGGTATGCACCAGCTCAAAGAGGTAGACATGCTGTCAGCAAAGCTAGACCTGCTCATGAAGAGACTCGATGAAAAAGCTAGAGAGAAGAAAGAAGTTATGAACATCAACGACTCTCACATGACCTGCGAAGAGTGTGGAAACACTAGACACTTAGGCAATCATTGTCCAGAATTGCAACAGGATGTGGACTACATCAACAACAACAACAACTACTACTACAACCATCCTCAGCAAAATCAAGGTTGGAATCAACAACAACAACAAAGGCCTAACTACTCAGGTAACTACTCAGGTAATTATCAAGGTAATAATTAGTAGCTAACCAAGGAAAGTTAATGGATAAGATGTCTAAGAAATTACCATCCAATGATAAAATACTAGAAACTATAAATAATAGAATGGATAATTTTTCTGTTGCCATCAAGAATCAAATTATCTTTAATAAAATGATTGAATCTTAGCTAACCCAAATAGCTATTGCTGTTCCTACCACTAACCCCGGTATTCCATCACAACTGGAAGGATTAGAATCTGCAAATCTTGTAGACATATTTGATGCAGGTGCCTATTGGAACAACCCCACTGAATGGTGGTGTGGCGACTCTATGCCAACCAAGAAAGGAGATCTAGGACGACCCGTTATCCCAATCTCCATTAGCGTCACAGACTTCCCTGAAGCACTATGCGACTTTGGCGCAAGCGTCAATATCATGCCCAGGGTAATATACAAAAAATTCTTTAATTATCCTTTATCAGAAACAACCCTATGTTTGCAGCTTGCAGATCAGACACTATGCTACCCAAGAGGAATATTAAAAGATATCCGTGTCCAAATTGGTACCTCATATGTCCCAGCAAACTTCATGGTGGTAGAGACCGGTGTTGATGAGAAGTCACCCATCATCCTTGGGAGGCCACTCTTGAACACTGTCGGAGCTGTCATCTATGCTAGCGCTGCCAAGATCAGTTTCTTCATCAAAGGGAATAAGGAGACATTCTCCTTCAAGAACAAAACCATATAAGCTCCTGAACAACCTCAAGATGAACCAAAGAAGAGGACCAATAGAAGGAACAAACAGAATGAGCAGAACAAGAACAAGAAGCAAGTACGGACAGAATCAGCGAAGATGGTCACAGCACTCCACAACAATCAAGATCACCAAATCAGATCCCCTCATTTGATCAAGAAAGACGACCCAGGTGTCCCAACCATTGAATGCACAATCAACAGATGCTCCTTCCAGAAAGCAATCTGCGACACTGGATCGGACGTCAACATTATGGTCAAGTTGACCTATGAGTTTCTGTATGGTACAATGCCTCTACATCCAACATACACCCAACTCCAGATGGCAGATCAGACATGCCGCGTCATCGAATGCATAGCAAAAGATCTCCCCATCCAGATTGATGACCACTTCATCCCTACAGACTTCCTAGTCGTTGATATGGGAGAAGAAGATTATGATCCACCTATCATCCTTGAAAGACCGTTCCTAAGCACCACCAAAGCTATCATCTATATCGGGACAGGACAAGTGCATCTACACTTCCCCTCTAAGAAGGTACGTCAATACTTTAATGCTAACTACATTGTTGAAGAATCTAAGCAGAATAGAACGAGAAGAAGACATCGCTACTGCAACCAGAAGAAGCAGAATACCAAGGATGGGTGGGCAGACTATAAAGAAGAAGTATCAAGATATGAAGAGAGATACCCCGAAGAAGAAGAGTCAATATACGCAACTCCACTCTCTAGGCCAAACACACCACCAACTCCAAGGTTGGGAAATGAAAGATCACTCTATGACTACCCCAGGCATGAGAGAGGAGAATCTTGGGAAGAAGCAAAGGTACGTTCCTTCAATTTTAATAAATATCCGGAAAAGAGAGCTTGTCCTAGGGAGGCCACCGCACCAACACAACTGTGGAGAGAAAAAGAAATCATACCAGAAGAAGAAGTGCAGCCGAAGGCGCCAGCTACGCCGTCCAATGAGCCCCAGGACAACTAAGGACGTGAGGAGTCCTGTTCGGAGGACTTAAACCACCGAACGCCGTGCCAAGAGGTAAAACTTGGTAGTTATCTTTTCTCTTAATTATTTACTTTCCCAAATTAGTTAATCATGTTTTCACCATCTTTCAAAAAAGAAAATAAAAATGTTTAAAACTATTAAGCCCCATGTGAATAGACTCGTGGCATAAAACCCATGAGTGTACTCGCTGTGGTGGCATAAAAATAAAAAAAAAAATGTTTTTGTCTTATAAAATAAAAATATAAAAATGGCGAGTTTATGATCCTGCTAAATAATAACATCCATTAGAGAAAGCTCAACATGACTCAGGCTAGAGATTCATGACTAACAGTTAATCAATTCCACAAGCTTTGTTGTCTATTTGAGCTTCACAGAATTCAAGGATCAAAGGAGAACAGTAACCAGAGAACACCTCTGCTACCTGCCAGCCACATCAGAAGAAATTACGTCAAAATCAAGCTTGGGGGAGAGCACCCCCACGTTCCAGTGGCATCAGAAGAAATTACGTCAAAATCAAGCTTGGGGGAGAGCACCCCCACTACTCAGCTAAGTATTTCTACCTATCAGTTTTTATATCTATACTTTGATAAAAAATAAAAAGATGCATAATCATAGAAACCCAATAAATATTTTCCCGTTTACATATACGTATGTATTTGCTAAGTTTATAAGTTTGCTAATAAATAATAGGAGAGAATAAAATAAAATAGCTATGCTAAAATGAACCCCAATGGTAAACTCTTAATATGGAGATGATGAATAGTTGCTCTGCCGTAATACCTTTCAAGTACCTAGTTTTCAAATTTGAACTCTCTCTCAAGTTTAGGCATAACTGTTATGATTTGAATTTGCTCTAAATCTGAACTTGTGGGAAGAGTACCTGATCTAAGTCTAAGTCGTTGATGGATATGATATGGGAAGGTTTGAGTTGCTATTTATCTACTCCTAGAGATACTAGAATTCTGGAGAATTTCATCTTTTGAAAACTTTAAAAATACTGCATGATGAGTTCCTGTATGACGAGAGTATAAATTCCTACCACAGCCATATATACATGCTTACTAGATTAGGAAACCACACACATTTACATACTGCTTACGAGCATTGAGTGTGGTCAAGCCGTGTGACCCTCGGGAACTAGTCATGCGGTTTGAATCAAGATTCACTTACATTACACCCACATACGCTACTTCTATCCTAGAAGTATGCATCCATATACACTACACCCACATACGCTGCTTCTATCCCAGAAGTACGTATCCACATATATCCACTCATTTCCATCTCCAGATCCACCCACCAAAAATATTCTACTCCTAATCCGGGAGAGAATAGAAACACATAAATATTCTCCTATTCCTGTTTTTCCCTGTGAAATAAATACTCCAGTCGCTTTATTGCTCTACAAGGATGAGTGCTCTTAAAAAAAGATAGAGACGAGAAAATAAAAAGGGGCAAGTGTCCGCCAACCTCGGAAAAATAAAAAAGTGAGAAGAGAGGTAAAAAAATGGACAAGTGTCCGTCAGTAGAATTAGGGGTACAAGATACCCACCTAATATATATATATATATATATATATATATATATATATATATATATATATATATATATATATCGAGCATCTCATTCCCTCCAAAAGGTTTCAAATACAAGAAAGGTATATCCATCAAAAAGGGAGCAAAAGTAGAATTAGACTTTCACCTCTACTATCATCATCATCATTTACCATCATCATCATACACCATTCATTCGCCACACATGCACATCTTGATTTGACTTATTGACCTGTTCCTTTGGATCCGCGGTTTGACTATGCAACATATGTCTTGTAAGTATCTATTCGCTATATCCCACCTATGAGCTCTAGATATTAGCCTTTTAGAAGTAGGGTGAGAGAGAAGGCAATGTCACAATTCCTTATACCACAAATACCACATATTTGAGAGAAGGGCATACACCATTAATGCCTTGGTAAGGATCCAAAAATACTACAAAGGAGAGATTTGAGAGAGTCATACAAGGAATCTCTGAGTTTTATTTTAAAAATCTACAAAAACTCCGGAGCTATAGTTGATCAAAGAGCAAGGTACATGGTGCTTGACTGGACCATTCTATCTTTCAACTACCCAAGACACATGTGACGGTTACAAGCCCCATGGTGGAAGGTAAAATGAGTAAGTTTTAAATCTTAATAGTTGATCTAATCCGGAGATGAGATCTTATTTGAAAGCATGTGTACCTGTAAGGCGTGAAAGCATTGCAGCAACTCCTGATCCATCACTGAGTCCATCTTTGCTCAGGGAAGAGCAAAAGATAAGCTTGGGGGAGTTTGTTGACGGTCCTTAAATACCAAATCCAACTGTCAACTAAACTAGGAAAAAGATCTATATGAAACCAACACCTAGAAATAGGGTTTGCACTGACAGAATTCCACGAGTTTTGGTGAATGTCTATTTCTGCAGGGGGATATCAGGAAATATGTAGGAAAGGCCCACATGTCATGTTTACATAGAGATAATTATCATCTGCACGAAAAAGAATACTCTAGAAGGCGCGGGAAGAAACGAGAGGCCGAGCGGGCCCAGGGGCAGCGCGCCCGCCCTAGGTCAGAGCCCAATGAGGCTCTGCCTTGCGGACCCTCTCTCCACCGCCTTTGAGGTTGCATCTAAGCCCTCCATTAAGGTCGGTTTGATCCGACGGCCAACGTTCATTTGAGGAGGCTATATAAGGAAGGCCCCTGACCCTGAGGAGAGGGCCCCTCTGACCTAATTCTCATTGTTCATTCTTCATCTCAAGAGGAGAGGTCCCTGATCGAGCCCTAGAGCCAGCACATCAACTAGATCTCTAGTTTAGCATAACTATATAGGATTAGAACTAGGAGTCAATCTTCGATTGGTTTCCGGATCTATCAAGAGGATTATTGGTAATTCTCTCTCTAGTTCTTCCTTGTTCATCATTTGTTCTTCAATATTATGAATATGACTTTGCTCTACTTCATTATATTGGTTATGACTTTACTCTATTTGATTATGTTCTCAATTATATTGTTCTTAGTTTATTATGATTATATGCTTGGCGTAGTTAGATCTAAATCATATGCATGTTTAGGATCCTATAGCGTTTATCCATCAGAGTTGTGGGTAAATGATAGATATTGTATAGGCGTGGTGCCTAGACCATATTTATCTGCGATTGTACCCTACATTCCGGATCATGAAGTAGTTCGCGGGAGTGATAGTCTTGTTGAGTCCTTTGTAGTCCTCCTCCCGTTTGTAGGGCAGGCAAAGCAGTACTATTACGGTGCTAATGACTCAGTTAAGAATGACTTAGGAAATATCTTTGTAGTTCGTCCTAATTCCATGCTAATGACTTGCTAGAATATCTATTGAGGTGCTTATCATTATCTTATGTGGCTACATATATGCTGATCAGTATTTATCTTTTGTCTCTATTCATTCATTATCTATATCTTATGTGACACTTATCCTGTATTGAGAGAGATAGATGAAAACTCTCCATTACACATGCAGTGATACTCATTACTCATTCCTCATTTATTCCTTAATATCCCTTCCCAGTGGTAAAAATATAAATAACGATACCTGGAATACTCCTGGTTAAAATGCTACATCGGTATTATCTGTGCGCTTGCAGAAACACAATTATATTTACTTAGAACAATTGCATATTTCAATACCACATCTCTTCGTCATGCTGGGGATCACAACCTGGCTTAAGTGTCATAAGAGATGTCAACACCCCACATGGTGGGGTCTGGGGCCTCGCTTCGCTCCGGTGTGTGCAGGATCCTCCATGAGTTGATTGGCAACTATATCTCCACGGGATTTATTCGATATCTTCTCTGATTTGATTTCCTTTATTCCACTTTTCTGGAATAGTCCCTGGAAAATAATGAAATACCAAAACTCATGGAAATTGTTAAATAAACCCTATACTTCTCTATTTTGCATATGATTGATCCATTTATCATGTTTATAATTGCATAAAAAGTTGACGCTAATGACCGTCAACAAGCTCCCCCAAGCTTACCCTTTGCTAGTCCCTAATCAAAGCCTTTCTAATATACTTGGATCAGGAGTTGCTGCAATGCTTTCTGATGAGGACATGACACCTTCGGATATAACCACAACCACAACCATAGATTACAAGATGAGCTCATTCCTACATTTACACAATGGTTTTTGGTACAACTCACTTGGTTCCACATGTATATGTCAATATTTGCTTGTAGATACAAACATGTCTCAATGTGCAAGGTCTTCAAAGCTCAACATTCGATTCGTTGGCAGCCCAATAGCGCTTCATTGGGAAGGCCATAACTGATCCATCTGGAGTGCGTTGAGGTCAGTGAGGACATGATGGAAAGTTTATTTCAAGTAAGATTTCAAATAGATCTGGTCCCACCTCAATATCATGTCAGCAAGGTCTTCAAATTATCACGACACTCAACTCCTATTTCTACGGGATGTTACGACGTCGTCTTGGGCTTGTCATGCAACCTTGGGACCCTGGCCCAAGTAGGACCACATCCCAAACATGTGAAGAACAACCCAAAGATGGTCCAGGACTTCCTCCTCCTTGGCCATCACCTTATGAGGGCAGCAAGGTCATCCAACACAAGTTGGAGGCCCAATCCAAGTTGACTTCGAGTCTGTTTCGGAGTCCAGAACCAGTGAGGAGTAAAACGGATGTCCAGGTCGCATACGGACTCCGTTTTCAATGAGCCACCCATGGATGGAAAGATAATTTCATAAGGAAACCAATGGCGTTGATTTGAGGTCCAAATTCTTTCTGAGTCATCGGGCAACGTTGAAACAATTCAGAGTCTAGAATCTGTTTCGGTGCTACGTCACTGTTTTTGGGCCGTTTGGGCCTTGTAACATGTTGGGACACCTTAGGGACGTGAGAGGGTGCCCTAGGACACCTCTTAGACCATATAACCAGCAGCCGCCACTCAGGTTAGGATTTGGGTTTTGCTTTAGATCAATCTATCATTGAACAGTCGCCGTTTCGGTTTGTGAAACCCCACATTCGTGATCTTAATCATATATCCGCAATTGTCACTTCACTTGAGTTGCATTTTATCTTGTTCTTGCTTGTGTTCTTTGATTCGCAGCAGGGATTAGCCTTCTTGGCGAGGTCAACTAGATTGTGACAGGGTTGATAACCAGAGGAGACGTGGTGCTAAGATTGCAAGGTTCGGTCTTTGTGATCTGAAGCCGGATCGGTGTGTCTCTCTCCGACCAAATCGATAGTTATCTTGAACTGATGAAAGATTGGGAACCTAGTTCACATCACTTTCACACCTCAAAAGTTCACATGCTTCCAAACAAAAATTCTTCTATGAATTAGAAAAAATTACTCTAACTTTCGAACTCACCCGTATTACCTTTAACCATGGGGCTTTTACTATCACTTGGGTGTTGAGAAATCGAAAGACAGAGTAATCGAGTCAGGCACTATGTCTCAAACTCTCCACTCTACCAAAATTCTGGGTTTTGCAAAGTTTTCAAAATAAAACTTAGAGCCTAATTGTATGATATACTCAAGTCTCTTATGAATGTGGTATTTGTGGATCTCACTGAGGCATTAATGTTATGCCCTCCTATACTAGTAAATATAGTGGAGTTTCATAAGAATGGCTTAACAATGTTTAGCATAATTACTTCATATATATAGTAAAGTCAAACAATAGATCCACAGAGAGTCAAGTCATACAATCAAGTCAAGATGTGCAGCTGTATGGATATGGTGGATATATGGTGGTGATGATGATATGGTGATGGTGAAAACCGAATTCTACCTTGCTCCTTGGAATCAATCTCTCTCTTTTGGAATTTAGAATATTTTTGAACAACATGGCTAGAGAGTATTAGCTATCTCATTTATTTTTCTGAGAGGTGCATCAGACACTTGTCCATTTTTAATTCCTCTCTTTCTTCTTTTTTCAGATGGCCTTTGCATAGCTCATATCTCTATTACCAAGATAAGCTCTGAGAGAATATAACAAGAACTTTGGAGCATTTATTGGAAATGGAGTGAATATTTTTGGTGGTGGGTACTCTCAGTGTAAGAGTAAGACCTTTTTCTGGTGGATGAATGGCATGTTGTTGCGTCTACTCCAGTGTAGAGTAGTGCATATTTGGGTGGTGTGTATGTGATCTTGATTCAAAAGCATGACGAGACTCTTCATAGGGTCTAAAGGTTGACAACACTCAATACAAAGACAAGTAGCATGAATGAGTCTTCCTAATCTAATTGTATATGGCTTTAGTAGGAATTTAAAATATGTCATACAAGAGCTCATCATGTAAGATTTTAAATTTTCAAAAGATAAATCACCAGAACTTAGTATTGCTAGGAGTAAGATAAATAGCAGCTTAGACTTTCATGTCATATCTCCCAACTACCTAGACTTAGTTTAAGTATATGCCTCCACAAATTTTAGGTTCAGAGTAAATTCTCAAATCAAAGTAATTTTAACCAAAACTTAGGAGAATTCATGGTTGAAAACTAGGTACTTAAAAGGGATTACGGCAGAGCAACTTTTCATCATCTTGTTGGCACAAATTATGGTATACTTTTTCATAACCAAAATGTTGTCACTAACCTCAGGATCAAGGATAAACAAATACATCATGAGCATAATTTATCAAATAACTAGTTCCACATGTCCATGAGTGTTTGAGTGCAGGAATGAAGAAATGGAGCAAAGGAGAGCCAGTGGGGCCCACATAGGGGGTCGACCGACCACCCTATGGGCCCACCTGGCTCCCCTCTCGGCCATGATCCAAGAGAAGCATCCTAGAGTGATTTCCAACCCTTGGATTACTCTGTGCTTTCTCTCAACAGCTCACAAAGATAGCACATGGATCCATGGGCCCACAACCATCTTAGAATCAACATCCAACATCCATGACAAGTGGGACCAGCACCTAGGAGACCGAGGTGGGCCAGAGCCTCCAAGGGGGGATCGGCCGACCCCCATCTGGGCCCACCAGGCCCCCACTTGGTCCCTGACCAGTGGGGCCACTTCCAGGAGATCAGAGGAGGGCCCACCTGCCATAGGGGCGGTCGGCCGACCGCCTCTATAGGTGGGTCGGGTCCCTCCAACCGCCATACCACTCTACACATATGGAAGATCACCACCATCCACTCTTGGTCAGTTCAAGAGGCGGTTGGATCCAAGGGTGGAGGATGGAAGGCCCTGGATCGCTGACGTGGCGATGGAGTAGCCCCTACTCCACCGCCTACTATAAGTAGAGGGTCACACCCTCCTCTCTACACATGGTGAAGAAGCCTACAAGCTCTATTCCTTAGATTGTTCTAGGAGTTAGTCTAGAGTGGGAGTTAGAGTTGAGTCGAGCTACGCTCAGGATTTCTAGAATTGTCTTCTGGAAAGTCTGGTATAGCTCTTGTATCTTTCTTTCTTTGTAAGACTTTACCTTTATCAATATATTATCTTTTCTCTCTACTTTACTTAGTATTTACTTTGAGCATTACTATACTAGATATAGTATAGTTATATGCTTTTGCTCTTTAATAGCCTTTACATCCATAGTCTGTGATCCTTGTGACCTTTCCTATATGCGAGCATTGCCTGTCATAGGGTGCTTTGATTATAGATCGTAGTCAAAGTAATAAGTTGTGTGTAAGCGTGGTGCTTATACATCATCTTATCCTTGGTTACCGCTTGTTGCATGGATTGTTTGTGGTAGCTAGCAAGAGGTGACAGCCTTGTCTAGTCGTTGTTTTCCACCACGTGTTTTTAGGCAAGTTCTTAAAAGGTAAGGCCCCCGTAAAACGAGGGCACGGTCGGGTAGGAGTTTTGTCCTCCTACTGATCTATCCCCTCGCCTAGCATACTTGTATTGATGAGGCAAACTATCATGTTTAGACTAGTTAACTAGCTAAGTATATTGAAGTAGAGTGAATTGCATAGGATTCCCTTGTACTCTCTCGTTGTCCTCCCACCTAGCTATTCTACCTAGTCTGTTCTAAGTATCATTTACCTTGGCTTATTCATTCATCAACCCTTCCTATCACATATATCGTTTACGCCCCTATACTAGTTGGTACTAAGTTGAGGTACTCTCTAGGATCTCTCTCTAATTATCATTTCTAGCCCAACCTTCCCTTGGGAAAATATAAATTACAATACCTTGGAATACTCCTAGGTGAAGTGCTACAACGGTATAATCTGTGCGCTTGCGGATTTATCCAATAGTCATAAGAAATACCAATAAGCATTTCTGGCGCCGTTGCCGGGGAAAGCTTAGCCTAGAAATTTTAATTAGATTGAATCCAGAGATTCTCGTTAACTTAGTGATCAATTAGTCATAGGGGCTTACCCCTGTCTGTGTCTTCCTTTCTTGTGAAGCCAGACAGTTTATGAGCAGTTTCCAACTGTCGGGAAACTACCTAGAAGATCCTGAGCAGCTGTTGAGGAGGACTAGACGTCATCAAGTTCCCCCTCAGAGGTTCATCTCGACCCTGAATCCGTTCGAGGAAGGAGGCTCTACACCACCACTCAAGGAAGCTATGGCCCAGAAGGTGATCTCTGACTTCTCGGCTCCGTCAGCTACCCACGTAGCTCAGGGTCCCGAGGTCAACTTCGGAGATGCCACCTTCGAGCTGAAGCCCGCCTTGATCCACATGGTGCAGGCCAACCCATTTTGTGGGAAGCCCCATGAGGATGCTAATGCTCATCTCCAGCACTTCATAGAGTTATGTGGCACTTTCACTATCAAGGGAGTGGCGTCTGACGCCATTCGCCTTTGTCTTTTCCCATTCTCTCTATTGGGGAAGGCGAAGCAGTGGTTCTACGCCCACAAAGAAGAAGCCAATACATGGGAGAGGTGTGCCAACGCATTCCTCAAGAAGTTCTTCCCGACGGGCAAAACCAATGCTCTTCACGGAAAAATCTCAAGCTTCCAACAACAATCTGATGCAATGATTCCCGAAGCATGGGAGCGTCTCCAGGAGTACATTTGTGCCTGTCCTCATCATGGGATAGACGATTAGCTCTTGATCCAAGGATTCTACCACGGGCTGACTAGCATGGCCCGTAGTCACCTTGATGTTGCCACTGGAGGGGCGTTTCTCCAACACACAGTGAGAAATGCCAAGGACCTCATCGAGAAGATGGTGATCAACCAAGGATGGGGTGAGGAACATCTCCAGCCAAAGAGGAGAGGTATGCACACCGTCAATGAGGTGGACATACTCTCTGCCAAGATGGACCTCCTGATGAAGAAGATAGAAGAGAGTTCCAAAAAGGAACGAGAGGCCATCTACCCCGTCGCCACTGCACAAGCTATTGAAGCTGATCCATGGTGCGAGGTGTGCGGAGGAAATGATCACTCGAGCAACAATTGCCCCGAGACTTCAAAGGAGGACGTGAACTTCATCAGCAACAACAGCAACAATAACGGGTATCGACCCCAACAACAAGGAAGTTGGAATTCACGCCCTTTCTACCAAGGTAATGGAGGTAATAGCAATTACAATAATTACAATTCTTATAATAATCAACCTTCATTGAAAGATCTTGTTCTTGGTCAATCTAACATTAATGATGGTATAAATAAAAAGATGATTGCCACTGATAAAGTTCTTGAAAGCTTTGGTGAGAAAATGGATAGCTTCACAACTGCCATGAAAAATCAATTGAGTTTTAATAAAATACTAGAAACCCAATTAGCTCAATTCGCAGCAGCTATGTCATCCATATAACAAGGCAAAATTCCTGGGAAACCACAGGATTCAATTGAGCATGTGAATATGGTTACAAAAAAGTTCGGTAAGCCTCCACTTCGCTCCTATTGGGGCTATCTTCTTGATCCACCCTTCATCATGAAGAAGGAAGATCCAGGCCACCCGACGATCAAATGCTCAATCGGACAATAGACCTTCCACACTGCCTTCTGTGATCTCGGATCGGGCGTCAACATCATGTCTAAGGTAACTTATGACAACTTGTTAGGAGGACCTTTGGTCCCTACATGTGTTCGCTTGCAGATGGCAAATCAAACCATACAGTTTCCCGAGGGACTCGCAAGGGATATCTTGGTGAACATCCAAGATGAATACATCCCCACCGACTTCATCATCCTGGACATGGGAGCCAACGTGGAAGTCCCCGTCATCTTGGGAAGGCCCTTCCTCAACACCACCAACGCAGTCATCTATATTGGATCGGGCCAGATCCACTTCTAGTTCCCGAGTCACAAGGTAAAATGTGCTTTCAATGGTTATAAACTTAACAAACAGGTTAAAGCACAACCACCAAGAAGAAGAGTTCGAGCCCCGCGCCAAAAGAAACAGAACCCGAAGGCCAAGATCAATGAACTCAAGGAGGATGAACCCGCCAATCCAAGGCAGGTTTGGAAAGCAAAGGAGGTGCACACTTCGCGGTCTCCATCTCCGGGGCCATCAAGTGCACCCGAAGAATAAACAAGAAGGAAAGTCCTACTTCAAGGACTTAAAATCAAGGAGCCTTCGCTGAAAGGTTAGTCGGTAGTTACCTTTTATTTTCCTTCTTACATTTAGATCAATTCTTTAATTTCTTTCATGCTTAAAATTCAGAAAACTAAAGTTAGATTAAATAAAACTTGAGAAGTAGTTTAGCACTAAAAGCTGACAAAAGGTAGGGCCATAGAAGTGGTTGGACGACCACCCTATGTACCCTATCTTGGCTTGTTTAATTAAGGAACATTTAGGGATCTTTATAAAATAAAAAGAAAAAAATTTGGAGGACTAGGGGGGTCGGCCAACCACCCTAGTTGTCCCATGATCATCCCTCTTTCTTCCCTACCATCCTTTGTCCAAGCATCTCATGATTTGAGTAGTGAGACTTTCAAAAAATCAGATTCTTGCTTTGGGAGACATCTCTTTTGCTTTGTCATGCTTTAAAGTACACGATCACTTTTGGTTAAAGCATGACACATCCTTGTCTCCCACTACTCGATATCCAAAGTGGGGAACTAACTTTCACTTTCACTTTCACTTTGTCATGCTTTGAAAAAGAAAACACATCAATCACTTTTGATCAAAGCATGACATACCTTTGTTCCCCCACTACTCTTTGTTTAAAGAGGAGAATCTTGACCACCTTAGCTCAGCTTTTGATCACCAAGCACTAGAAAAAGCATGAGTGGAACCCCCACTTTAGGGGGTCGGCCGACCACCTTTGGTCACCTCCCTCTCTCTCTTTTGCTTTGTGTAAGGCATCCACTAAAGATAGTGATCATGGCACCCAAGGGCATGCCCAAGGGGTGGTCGACCAACCACCCCACGGTGCCCCCTTGGTGCCATTCTCTTCCTAAAACTATCGACGAAATACGCCATGCCGGGAGCAGTTGGGCTGATCAAGCTTCCCGTCAGGGGGTCGTTCGTTCGACCCCTTTCCGTTAGTTGGGGTAGAGGCAGAGTTGGAGAGATCGAGGTAGGGGCCGAGGGGTCGTTCGTTCGACCCCCAGTCCGTCATTCGGCGTCGAGGTGGCGGCCGAGGGGTCGTTCGTTCGACCCCTAGTCCGTCATTCGGCGTCGAGGTGGCTGATGAGGGTGTGGATGTCCCGATCTTTCGGTGGAGATAGATAACTACGATTTGACTGGAGAGACGTTCACGATCCGACTACAACCATCCAAGGACCTGCGCCTTAGCGATCGATACACCAAATCCACGGTTGCTCACGATCTTGCGGATCACAACCAACCAAACCACTAGGGTTATTCCGCAAGCAATCGAAGAACAAGCAAGAACAAGTAGAACAAGCACTCAATTCAAATAAGAGATGAAGGATCAATGTGATACACATGAAGGTGGGGTTCCGAATCAAGTAGAACGGATGGTCTAGTCGACACAAAAAAACCGTCCCACAAGGAAGTAGCAGCACTAAACTTTCATCTAAACAAAACCCAATCTGTGTTTGTGTGGCTCTAGGGGGATATAAGGAGGAGGGAGGACGACCACAAGGTCCTATGTCGTCCTACACCCTAGGAA
>CM039130.1:17050919-17108386 GCA_022036555.1 Microstegium vimineum | reverse complement strand
TAAATGATAGATATTGTGTAGGCGTGGTGCCTAGACCGTATTTATCTGCGATTTTACCCTATATTCCGGATCGAGAGGTAGATTGCGGGAGTGATAGTCCTGTTGAGTCATTTGTAGTCCTCCTCCCATTTATAGGGCAGGCAGAGCAGTACTATTACGGGGAAATAATTGCTATGTTTCTCATCTTCCTTATTAATACTCACTACACATGAATATCTCTTATCTCGCCATGATTGCCAAGTATAATTACACGAATCATAGTATGCTAGACTGTATAGTTAAGAATGACGTAGGAAATATCTTTGTAGTTCATCCTAATTCCATGCTAATGACTTGCTACAATATCTGTTGAGGTGATTATCATTATCTTATGTGGCTAATATATATGCTCATCAATATTTATCTTTTGTCACTATTCATTCATTATCTATATCTTATGTGACACTTATCCCGTATTGAGTGAGATAGATGAAAACTCTCCATTACACATGAAGTGATACTCATTAGTCAACATTACTCATTCCTCGTTTATTGCTTAGTATCCCTTCCCAGTGGTAAAAATATAAATAACGATACCTGGAATACTCCTGGTTAAAATGCTACTTCGGTATAATCTGTGCGCTTGCAGATACACATTTATTTCAATACCGCATCTCTCAATCATGCTGGGGATGACAACCTAGCTTAAGTGACATGAAAGGTGGATAACCATTTTTGGCGCCGTTATCAGAAATAGAATTTATTCTACTTTTGGTAATGACGTTTAGAAGTATCAACAACGATCGTCCGCACAGAGACACACTCGGCTAAGGGGCGACGGACGCTGTCCGTGGCGGGGGCGTCAAACGCATCTGATGCGTTTTGGCCGCTCTCGACCCTCACTGTAAGGGCAATGGATGCTGGCCATCGGACGCTCTCCACAGCGTCCGTCGCACTCCAACGGAGCGTATGTTGCTCCCATCTAGAGCTTCTGTCACCAACTTACAGAGTGCATATTATTTCTTACTTATCCCCTCCTTCTCGGTCAGTTTTAGTTTCCATCTGTACGCCGCCATTCTAAACCGCCGCTGCCCTGATCTCCACCCCATGCCGCATCCGCTCACTCGCCCTCGCACTGCCGTAACCGCCGGTGCACCCAGCCGTCGGTGAACTCCTCTCGCCCGCGCTACCTTTGCTAGGGCCACTCGCCGCCGGTGAGATCCAGTGTCGGTGCTACCCCTCACTCCTCGCTCTTGTCCTCTCTGGCTCGCGTGATTTAGCCGAGCAGAGCCAGGGCAGTTCTCCTCGCCGCCGATCAGTATTCTCTCGCGGGAATAGTTCCAAGAGCTCCAGTGGTCCTCAGCCCCTTCTATCTTCGATTTTCTTATGGCCAATCATGCAAGGTGACTTCTCCTTGATTGTTGCAAAATCAATCTCACCTAGGGTTTAATCACCTCTCCACCATAACCTAATTTGCTTAACTTCCCTTGTTAGGTTTACGGATTGCGACTTGAATTGATCGAGAATCTTTTACCTTATTCTTGTTTTGTCATGTGGTTTAAGGTACAACTTCGATTTCGATCAATTACTTAACTCATTCATGCTTCTTGATAGATTGCCCTTATCTCTAGATTATATGCTTATAATGTTATATACCCCAACTATCTATCGTGCAACTTGGTCAGAGGTTGACAGTAGCAGTGACAGTAAACTCAGGGCAAAGCCTGGGAGTACGGAACGAAGCAAAGCCTAAAGAGGATCAGTCCAGGGCTTGGATAGCTAATCTTTCAGTATTTGATTAGTGGATTAATTGTGATTGCTTTGTTCAGCTATCAGTGGCTCTTGAGGATCCTTTGTTAGTGGCAGATGTTCTTTTTAGTGGCAGTTGTTCTTTGCAGCGGCAGTTGAGTTCTAGCTTTTCTCGTGCCCGACAATGGCATGCACGAAGAACGCATGCCATGTCCCTGGTAGTGGTGGTGACCCTCCACCTCCACCGTGTCCACCCATCGATTGGGAAAGGGCAAGTCCAAGCAGGTATCGAAGAAGCGAAAGAGGCCACTGATGGATCCAACCTTAGTGGCAGCACTAGCAGCAGCAGAGGCAGCAGACCTAGCAGAGCAGGGTGGACGTTGCACTGACTTGAGGATTTGTTCTCCTCCTCGCTGTGGAGACCGAGCAGGCAGATACCACTGGGCACTCTTCAGTTTAGGATCCGATGGCTAGGCGGGTCACTCGTTCTTGTGGCTTGGTGCCCGATAGTCCGAGGCAGAATGAAGGATCTCCACCTCGACCTCGTCTGCTAGACCGAGTGAGACATCAGGTCCACGCCCTCATAGCAAAGTAGATTCAGACCCTGCGCTTTGTCAACTTTCAGGCTTGTTTCCTCGGTCAGCGAGACCCTCATGCCAGTCCAGCCATCTAGACCACCCTGCACGAGGATTTCTACCGAGGGTACGTTGAGACAGATGCACCACTTCAGGCACACAGAGTCTGCCCCTTCCAGTGCATAGTTAATGTCGGTGGCCCAGATATTGCCCAACACTTACAGTACCTACACAGCTTGACTGGTTTGATGGGTCATGTTGGCACCTACTAGGAGGACTGGGTGAGACAGTTCTACGCTTCGCTGTGGATCTCTCCAGACCATGAGTTTCTACACTACGGTTTCAGAGGACGTGACTATAGGGTTACTGCCTCTAGGTTCAGAGAGATCTTGCACCTTGAGGCCTCCGAGACAAGGATTTAGAGCTTGTGCTATGGTGACTAGGAGGCACCTCGTTGACCACAAGATGGAGTGGTGCCATCGTCTGACTTTGTACGGCCTTGCTTCATACAACCATTTGGAGACGGGTCCAGTCACCTTCCGCGTGATCTCACGCCGATTGCTCGTACTCTACATGAGGTACTTAGGCGTACCATTCTTCCTAGAGTAGGAGCCTGAGAGACACTGACTCAACTTCAGTTGTGGCTCCTAGATCACATTCTCCGGATGGTGAAGTTTGATATTTGGGATTTATTCGTCAGCGAGATAGAGGATATCATAGCAGCAGGCTTCAGAGGTCACTGGCTGCTTCAGTATGCTCACTAGATTTCTTTTCTGATGGTTTCTCGGGGTGATTCATCTGTGCTTCTTACCACTATTACCCGATTAGCCACCGCCTTTTCGGAGTATAACATGAGCCAACTAGTTTTACACGGTGGCAGAGGACGTGGCAGAAGTGCTCAGGGTCCTCACACTAGATAGACCGGTATTGCACCAGAATCTGAGGAGCACAGGATTCCACAGTTCAGGGCCTTGCTGAGTCAGAGCTTGCAGACCTAGATGCTCAGATTGATACAACTGCTTAGACAAAGATGATCTTCCCTCAGATAGTTCTGATGAGGACTACCGGCCGATTCCCTAGTACGTACCTAGGTCTCACAACCATGAGGCCGGTGGGTCCAGCTCAGCTGCACCACCTGCTCCAGACTCCTCACAGTCTACTCTAATAGCCCTACTCACTCAAATGCAGCAGAGTCAGTAGCGTCAGGCTGAGGAGCTTCTTCATCAGGCTAAGGAGCAGTGACGACAGTCTGAGCAGCAGAAACATCAGGCAGAGGAGGTTTGCAGACTTGCAGCCCAGCAGCTAGCAGCCCAGGCCCAGGCACAGGCACATGCTAGACAGGATGAGTTTCAGATTCAGTTTCTTACCTTTCGGAGGCAGCAGACTGAGATCCAGCGATAACAGACAAAGCTACTCAGTCGACTTCTTAGTTCTATCTTTGGACCCTCTTAGACACCACAGTTTGGGGCTCCCAGCACTTCTCAGCAGCAGTTTACCTCTCAGCTCGAGCAGGCACCTGTTGTGGTACCCACTCCAGTGTTACAGCCTAGTGGGCTTCAGAGTCAGGACATGCCTCGCCAATCTACCAGACTCCGATGACTTAGGTGTCATCTTGGTTAGCCTCCCCCGGTGAGTTTCAGACAGGCTTCACACCTACCCGGGTCTACCATTGAGGAGGCTACTCGTGACCTCACAACTTCTTATAGAGAGATCACAGGTGAGGACTCACCAGTCGGAGCAGCACCTGACATTCAGCCACTTGAGGTCCCTCCTTTGGCGACGGACACTCACCTTTCTTCAGTTGCCTCATCAGAGGTTGGACCTGACTGCTTGACCCAGATAGTGACTACACCTCCTCTAGTTGCTATTACTAAAGAGGCTACGATAGTTGCAGCAGAGGAAGTAGAGTCAGAGACACTAGCTCAGTCTAAGGGTCAGCCAACAGAGTTAGTGGCAGCAGTCACTCTTACAGAGCTTGCAGTGACACCTTCTCCTCCGCCTTAAGTCTACACTCGTCGGGTCGTTGGGCCAACTACTACAGAGGCAGGACCATTTGAGGCTCCTGCTCAGGCAGCTACACCTTCAGAGCCTCAGGGGGAGTTGGGACAGTCTGCACCTACCGAGTCAGTAGCTCCAGACACAGAGACTACTCCTGCTGAGCCTACACAAACAGCTTCAGTACTAGACACTCAGGGGAGGACTCAGATGATTCATACCTTTCAGAGTTCATCCTGCTTGATCGCAAGGCTGCAGCGTCTTCAGCTCCACCTCCACCTCCACCTCCACCTCTAGGTGTTTAGTTGTTGGTGCTAGATGCCAAAGGGGGAGAGGGTAGTCAAGTATCAGAGATAGGGGGAGGGATTTGGTTCTTGCATGTGTGATTTTTATTCCCCGTACTCATGCATCATGTCTATGTTTCAAGCATTGTATATATGTGTGATGTTTGCTTTGCTTGTGAGATACTCTTGTGTGTGACAAACTCTTATGCTTCACTAATATATGTTTGTGAGTTGTCACGTGTTTCATGATACGTCTCTATGCTCTAATGGTAATTGTGCTTCCGCGACATACTCTGATATATCTTTGAGCATATCATGAGGTACTCCGATTCTATTTCATATCCTTTAGTACATGTTGTGGCTTGGCTTGGATGAGCAAGTATCATTCACTCTTATTCACTAACCCTTGCTCAAACCAACCAAGTCACATGAAATCCTAACCATTCATCTCTTATATCTTATACTCGAGGATTATTATCGTCAATCACCAAAAAGGGGAGATTGAAGAATCATAACCCTATTGATTTCGGTGATTAATGACAAATGGAGGATTATTATGGCTAATGTGTGTTTTGCAAAGGCTATGCGTAGCTTAGCCATAGTGATCAATGTGAATGGGCATCAATGGTTATCACTTAGGCCCCAAGATGGATATCATTTCGGATTTCAAAGACAAGATGATGAAGACCCTAGATTGATAGGACTAAGTGCCATAAGGAGATGAAGGGCACTTAGTATTTAGATAGGGCTTTATTTGATCTTTGACCATACTATCAAGAGGGGTTGAGACTAGTAGTTTGACTTAGGAGAGCTTCATGACTTAGGTGTGGTGCACACTTGACAACCTTAGCTCTAAGCAAGCCTACGGTGACTGTGAGATAGCCTAGAACAACTCCCATATTCATCACGACAAAAACCAGAGTTGAGAGAGTTGTTTCCTGGGCGACGGATGCTGAAGTCCTAGGCGTTGGACGCTGTTCGTCGCGTCAGACATAGCGCCGTACGCTAGGATGTTTGCCCCCGAGTGTCTGTCGGACTAACAGTGAGTACGAGAAAAGCTCAAGCGCGATGGACGCTATCCGTCGGCATTGCGACGGACGCTGAGGAGCGTCCGTCAGCCTTATATAGAGACTTGTTCTCAGCTAGTTGCGCCAGACACTGAGGTTCAGCGTCCGTTGCCTAAGCGAAGGAGCGTCCGCCGCCTGTTTGAATGAATAGGACCTAGCCGTTGGGGCAGGCGACGGAGCGTCCATCGCCAACTTAAAAGCTGATTTTCATCAGCCCGTGGGCTAGTTGTGTGAGGGGTATTTATACCCCATCCCTTTCCTTCCCCACCTGCCTTTTCTCATTTGGATTGCTGAGAAACCTTGTGAGGTGTGGGAAGAGAGCAAGAGCCCTAGTGAGAGAGTGATTTGCGAATCCATCCATCAATCCTCTCTCCCTAGTTCATCAAAGACTTCAAGTGTGCATCCACTCTAGTTGTAAGGTTTGATTGAGTAAAGTGAAGATCAAGGCCTTTTACTCTTGGTGATCGACATCTGCCGACGAAATATGCGTTGCAGTCTACCTAGGGAGTGTAGGGTTATGAGGTTGCTACGCTAGCCGAAAAACAAAATTTTTTCTACCCCATAAACCAAGAACTAGTGCTAGTTATAGATCACGGATTACCACTAGATGCGCAAGTGCAGCGGAAGCGACTCGATGTAGTCGTGCGCGTTGTAGCATTGCTGTGCAGTTGCGACGTCGTCCGTCTCAACGTACCCTTCACACGGTTCGTCCTTGTGCTCAAAATGCAGCACCTCCGAGGAATCCCACACGTGCAGGGAGGAAGCGTTGTGCCTCCGGACTGCTAGGTCCGCGAGGAGCAGAAGGCGCGAGCGTGGGAGGCGACGGCGGCTGCCAAAATGCCTAGATTGATCTCGCCCCGCGCCCACCCCTTGCTTATATAGGCATCCTAATGAGCTCTCACATTGGAGGCCCATTAGTAACCCTACATCTAATCTAATTCGGGTCCAACCCGAATTAGGCTTCCAGCCCCTTAAGCGTGTGACCCTATGGGATCACGCACACATAGACATGGCCCAAGTACTCTTACTCGACCAATAGTTGATAGCGTCCTCTAGCAAGGCGTGTCAAATCCTATGCATATGCTACGATCTTATCATACAAACCACCACAATACCATATACTTGTTATTCCTTTGCCTTATGATATTTGGTCCAACTCGTAGGTTAACACTTAACCCAAGCACGGACATGCATTTCATAATCTAATCATTTGAATGGTCCAGTGATATCTCTCTCATATGGAGAGTGGCAAATTTCATCTTGATTGACTGTGTCTCACAGCATGTTTCCCGACAAGCCCAAAAGCTACCTTTATAACTACCCAGTCACAGAGTAGCGTTTGGTAGTCCCTAAGTAGGTCCTTTCACATCTTGAGTACATACGACAATCTCAGGTCTAAGGACATAAAGTACACGATGTGTATAAAGACAATCTCAGGCTGGGTCTATCCAGCCCCATGTCATACATGTGCCCACATTATTAGTTTGACATCTCTATGTCCATGACTTGTGAAACATAGTCATCAACTAATAACGTGTTGATCTAATATTCATGTGCATTCTTGCACGAACTTTGATCAGGGACAACTTTAGAATAACCATACAAGTAAAAGAGTTTCACAAATAGTTCACATAATTTCTAATCAATACAAGTTGTCTTTAATGAATATTCATTGAACTCATAACATGTCATGGATACAAGGAAATACAATCATCTCTATGATTACCTCTAGGGCATACTCCCAACAGTCTCCCACTTGCACTAGAGTTAATCTCGAAGATATCTAATACCGATAGCTCTCATGTGCGCCTCATGCTTAGGCTGTGGAAGAGCCTTTGTCAAAGGATCTGCAACATTCAAATCCGTATCTATCTCGCACATCTTGATCTCATCTAGACCGACGAACTCTCGAATAAGATGAAACTTCCGTAGTACAAGTTTGTTCTTTTGGTGATTCCTAGGCTCCTTAGCCTGCGCAATTGCCCCATTGTTGTCACAATATAGATTCAATGGTCTGGACACATTTGGAAACACACCAAGCTCAATGAGGAACTTCCTCATCCAAACACCATACTTTGCAGTGGCAGAAGCTGCAATGTACTCGGCTTCTGTTGTAGCATCGGTCATCGTATCCTGCTTGGAACTTTTCCAACTTACAGCACCACCATTTATTGTGAACAGAAAACCTGATTGAGACTGTGAATCATCTATGTCAGTGTGGAAGCTAGCATCGGTGTAAGCATTTACAACGAGCTCCTCCTCACCTCCATAGATTAGGAACACATCTTTAGTCCTTCTGAAGTACTTAAGGATGTTTTTAACAAGCGTCCAGTGACTCTCACCTGGATTGGCTTGGTACGTGCTCGCAACACTTAGAGCATATGAGACATCTGGGTGAGTACATATCATGGTGTACATGATGGAACCAACCGCCAAAGCGTATGGAACCTTACTCATGCGCTTCCACTCATCAGTTGTCGAAGGACACTGCTTCTCGCTAAAACGCATACCATGTGACATAGGCAAGAACCCTTTCTTGGATTGTTCCATGTTGAACCGTTTCAACACCTTGTCAGTGTACGTATCTTGGCTTAATCCTATAAGCCTCTTTGATCCATCTCTATATATTTTGATGCCCAAAATGTATGTTGCTTCTCCTAAATCCTTCATAGAAAACTATTATTCAGTGAAGTCTTTACGGATTGCAACATAGGACTGTCATTCCCAATCAATAGTATGTCATCCACATACAAGATTATAAATACAACAGCGCTCCCACTTTTCTTCTTGTAAACACAAGGTTCTTCTTCATTCTGACGAAAGCCACACCCTTTGATCACTTCATCAAAATGAATGTTCCAACTCCGAGATGCTTGCTTCAACCCATAAATGGATTTCTGTAGCTTGTAAATTTTTCCAACATGATTAGGATCAACAAAACATTCGGGCTGTATCATATACACGTCCTCTTCCAAATTTCCATTTATAAAGGTTGTTTTAACATCCATCTGCCAAATCTCATAATCGAAATAAGCAGCAATTGCTAGAATGATCTGGATAGATTTAAGCATCGCTACCAGCAAGAATGTCTCATCGTAGTCAACTCCTTGAACTTGCCGAAAACCCTTTGCAACAAGTCCAGCTTTATAGACGTGAACGTTTCCATTCATATCCTTTTTCTTTTTATAGATCCATCTAGACTTAATAGGTTTAACCCCATCAGGCAGGTCAACCAAGTTCCAAACTTGATTGTCTCCCATCGAATCTATCTCAGATCTCATGGAACTTAGCCATTTCTCGGAATCTGGGTCCATCATTGCTTCCGCATATGTCGCAGGTTCGTCATCGTCTAATAATAACACTTGCCCACACGCCTCATGGATTCTTGCTGACCTTCGTGGTTGTGGTAGTGTTTCTCTTGCTACAGGTATCTCAACTTGTTCTCCTACATTAGCATCACTCGTAGAGTTATCCCCTATTGGCTCATCTTGAACTTCTACAAGATACACCTTTTGTCCACTTTTCTCTTTATTGAGAAACTCTTTCTCTAAGAAAACACTGTTTCGAGCAACAAACACTTTGCCCTCTGATCGGTTGTAGAATTAATACCCTAAAGTTTCCTTTGGATATCCCACAAAAAAGCATTTGTCCAACTTGGGTGTAAGTTTATCTGACTTAAGTCGTTTGACATAAACTTCCCAACCCCAAATCTTTAGAAAAGACAGTCTGGGACTCTTATCATTCCACATCTCATATGGTGTCTTAACTATGGACTTAGACGGTACCCTATTCAATGTGAAAGCGGATGTTCTAGAGCATATCCCAAAACGAGAGTGGTAGGTCTGACTGGCTCATCATAGACCAAGCCATGTCTAACAAAGTCCGATTACGTCGCTCGGACACGCCGTTTCTCTGAGGCGTTCCAGGTGGCGTAAGCTGTGGAACAATTCTGCAACTCTTTAGATGATTGCTAAACTCATGGCTCAAATATTCGCCTCCACGATCAGATCACAAGGCTTTAATTTTCTTGCCACTTTGATTCTCTACTTCATTTTGAAATTCTTTGAACTTTTCAAATGTCTCACACTTATGTTTCATTAAGTAGACATATCCATATCTACTAAAGTCATCAGTGAAGGTTATGAAGTATTGGAATTTGCCTCTAGCTATCGTACTCATTGGTCCACATACATTAGTATGTACAAGTTCCAACAAGTCTGCCACTCTCTCAGGAAAACTTGTGAAAGGCGACTTGGTCATCTTTCCCAACAAGCAAGCCTCACATGTCTCGTATGATTCAAAATCAAACGAAGTTAGAAGCCCATCAGAATGGAGCCTCTTCATGCGATTCTCACTTATATGACCTAAACGACAATGCCACATATAAGTAGTACTTAACTCATTAAGCCGAGGCCTTTTAGCATTAACATTACAGATAGGTGCATCATCAAGATTTAATATAAACAACCCATTCACAATGGATGCAAAAGCCACAAACATGTCATTCTTTGAGATCACACAACCATTGTCTTTACTCGCAAATGAATAACCATCCTTCATCAAACATGAAGGTGACACGATGTTTCGACTTAAACTAGGAACAAAATAACAATTATTCAACTCCATGATAAATCCTGACGGGAGCTGAAGTTGCATCGTCCCAACGTTCAATGCAGCAACTCTTGCATTATTGCCCAAGCGGAAATCAACTTCTCTTTTCACGCTGTAGGGTCGAGATGGCGGACTAGAGGGGGGGTGAATAGTATTTTCTAAAAACTTAATCGTTCTGGCTAACCGAATTTAATGCGGAATAAAAACTATCGGTCTAGCCAAGACTACACCCCTCTAACTATAACTTTAGCACCTAGCAAATTATACTAATTGGGCTCACTAAGGTGCCAAGCTAGGAAGCTCACCTAAACAAGTCTAGGTTGCAAGGTCACACAAACCTAAGCAACTAGTACTCTAAGCAAACCGAGAGCTTCTACACATACTAGTAAGCAAGCACAAAGCACCTAAGCTCACTAGCAAGACTACACAAGTCAACTATAGAGCTCAACTTACTTAGCTACACAAACTAAGCAATGTGACTAATAAGGCTACACAAGCCAATTAGCCACTCAAGAGCTACTTCTATGCTACACAAGCTAGAAGGTAACTAGGCAAGCTACACAAGCCAAACTAGTTACAAGAGCAACTACTAACCACTAGCACAATTATGAATAAGTAAATACAAGCTAGTGATTTGGAGAATGCAAACCACCAAGAAGATGTACAAGGTTGACACGGTGATTTTTCTCCCGAGGTTCACTTGGTCGCCACCAAGCTAGTCCCCATTGTGTCGACCACTCACTTGGTGATTTAGCAGCTAATAGGCATTCACAAGCCTAGCCCACTCACTCGGACGCCACAAGAATCTACCCACAAGTGAGGGTAGCTCAATGACACGCTCAACTAGAGTTGCTCTTCGCGATCTCCCGTGGGGCGAGCACAATACCCCTCAACAAGCACTTCTCCAGAGCGCCGCACAATCTTCTTGCGGGCTTCGACGGAGCCAAAACCACCAAGCCGTCTAGGAGGTGGCAACCTCCAAGAGTAACAAGCACCACCGGCTTGCAACACGATCACCTAGTGCCACACGATGCAATCTCTCAAAGCAACGCACTAGAAATAGCTCTCTCACACAATCGGATGATCACTATCAAGTGTATGAGTTGACACCATTTTTCGGCATGTGTCAAATGAATTAAGACTTGTGGCTGTTTTCTATCGGCATCGGAAAGTTATCGGTTGAATTTGCCGACAAGGAAGAATGCTGCAAGAAAAATAAGTTGTTGCCGATGGAGGTTGGATGATTCTTGCCGATTAGGGTTAATTTGTGAAGTCAAGTCGATTAGGCTGTAAAGTTGTTGATACCGATTGCCGATGAGGAGATGTTGCCGATGCTGATAGAAGGTTGCTAGTACAAGGTTGCCGATCGGAAAGTATTGCCGATGCCGATGGGCAGGGAGTGCCGATGGGTGTAGGGTGACTTAGCGGTTGATGTCAGCAAGGGATAATTGATGCTGAAAGAAGGAAATAGCGGATTGAAGCGGTCTGCTGATGGAAAGTTTTCATCGAAACAAAGATAAGGAAACTGGAGATTTTATACTAGTATTATTATAGTAGTTTGAGTCTGACTCTTGCATGAGTCGTTTGTTTCCCTTTAAAATAGGTGTGTTTTAGGAAAATAATATTGTTATTTTAGATCTGACTCCTGCGCGAGTCAGTTTCCTTAAAGGTAGGAGTTTGTTTTAGGAAATATACGAGTCGTGTATTTGTACAACTCTCCATGCGGGAGTATAAATATGTGCCCAAGGGCTGCGTGTAAAAGTATGAATCCAATCAAAAATCAAATCAATTTACTCTTATTCTACTTTTATCGCAATTTACCCTTTTTGCATTAGTTATAGCTTATCTACGAGTTCTTCAAGCTTCGACGGGCTGCATCACCTTGATCTCCGTCAAATCCTTGTAAGTTCCGCGTGGGAGTATCTCTGAGCTTTGACATCTGGGCGCATCGCTATTGTCTCGTTCAGCTCTGTGTTGACACAAAAAGCATCAGGATCTGCGAACACCTCGGGCTTATACCCGAAATTCGATATCCGGAGGCGTGCCAGTCGATTTGACCAGTTAATCGACAAGGACGATAACTAGAACAAGATTCAATCAAGACAACGGCGATGCGCCCGGATGCCAAGATTGAGACTTGATCGGGATAACTAGAGGAGAGCTGAACGAGACAACAGCGATACGCCCGGATGTCAAAGCTCAGAGATACTCCCACGCGGAACTTACAAGGGTTTGACGGAGATCAAGGTGATGAAGCCCGTCGAAGCTTGAAGAACTCGTAGATTAACTATAACTAATGCAAAAGGGTAAATTGCAGTAAAAGTAGAATAAGAGTAAATTGATTTGATTTTGATTGGATTGATATATTTTACACGCAGCCCTTGGGCACATATTTATACTCCCGTATGGAGAGTTCTACAAAGACACGACTTGTATCTTTCTTAAAACAAACTCCTAATTTTAAGGAAACTGACTCGCGCAGGAGTCGGATCTACCTATTTTAAAGGAAAACAAATGACTCATGCAAGAGTCGGACTCAAACTGCTATAATAATACTAGCATAAAATCACCAGTTTCCTTATGTCTCTCCCTCAATGAAAACTTTCCATCAGCAGATCCCTTCAATCCGCGACTTCCTTCTTTGGCCACCAGTAATCTTCTGCTGACATCAAATGCTAAGTCACCCTGTGCTCATCGGCATCGGCAATACTTCCCGATCGGCAACCTTGTACCGGTGACTTGTCTCCACCAATCAATCCCTATCAGCAATCGGCATCGGCAATATCTCCTCATCGGCAATCGGCACCAGTTATTTCGCAGCTTGACTTCACCAATTAACTCTTATCGACAAGAATCATCCAGCCTCCATCGGCAACAACCTACCTTCCCTGCAGCATTCTTTCTTGTCGGCAAATTCAACTGATAACTTTCCGATGCCGATAGGAAACAACCACAAGTCTTAATTCATTTGACACGTGCCGAAAAACGGTGTCAACACATGCCCCCCAGTTTCGGAGCGTATAATACTTTATGCGCCGAAATTCTCTCTACTATAGTCGTTACCTTCGAGATAACCACACAACTTCCTCAATCTCTGCGCGTAGAACCGCAATTTATTAATAAAATTCCTCAATCATAGCACAAACAATTGCAAATCTGATAATATCTCCTTGATTATTGAGCGCATCCACCGCAGGCCTCTCCACATTCCTGCACAGCATGAACCAAAATCCCAAAATACCCCTGAGTAAGCTTATAAAAGTTACCAGGATCCAGTCTGCCTTTTTACCCCAGGCCCACTTTCACTCTTCTTCTGCCTTCGTCTTCAACCTCCGGCGGCGCCTCCGAAGAACAACTTTTCGAGCTCAAGCAGCAGTGCTCTCCTCAAGCCCAGTGTGAACCGCAAGAACTCCCTTAGCTCCAATGGCAATTCAAGTCGACTTTCCCAAGGTAAATCCACTTTCCTTCTCATCCAATCTCCTGTTAGTTCCCTTTCCGTTTAAATTTTGCAATCTTTTCCCCTTTCTTCCTCTGACCTTTCCTTTTCTTTTCGAAACCTAGGAACTGTACAACAAAGTAGTAATCCCCCTTGCTCAGTCCAACTTCAGTTGTCTAGGTCCAATGGGCAATCCTGATCCTAGTTACATGATCAACGCGGAAACCATCCGTATTCCCTTTAGATCCGAATGCTTCAGTTTAGTGTTATGGAAGGACGCCTTCCGTTCATGGCCCAAGCCTACCAAAGGGTGGAAGAACTGGTACCTTAGGGTAATTAGAACACAGCAGGTGTATTGGGCAGAGCACAGTCTGGATCAATGCATTAGGCTTTCCATTGCCGATATGGAGAAAAACGAGAATATGATGATAGTAGCATCCTACTTCTGGTCCGACACCATGAATGCTTTTCTATTCAGACATGGACTAGCCACTCCTACCCTTGCCGATGTGCACATGTTGACCGGCCTTGATGTTTCATCCGATGATGTCTCAACTTTGTTTCATCGGAAAGCTGAACATAGAGTGAATACACGGAACATCGGCGGCTGGACCGGTTACATCCAAGAGCACCAAAAGACTGGATCGGTAAGCCAAAGGGAGCATGCCACCTTTCTGAATATGTGGCTAGGAAAATTTATCTTTTGCGGTAGAGCATTCGGACCTACCACCATGCACCTTCCAGCAGTAGAACTCCTTGCCGATGGAACAAGACTCCCTCTTGGCAGATATCTTCTCGGATCGGTATACCACCTCATGTATCAAGTGTCCAAAAAGCTATTGCTAGGTGAGCCCATCGGCAACCTTGGAGGCCCTTGGTGGTTCATAAACATGTGGTTGAACGCACACATGTATAAAGTTCTTCAGTTTGACCTGTTTGCTCAGCAATTCCCAAGGGATATATCAGAAAACTACAAATATGGGGACGACGAATCGGCAACTCGCCCGCCACTCAATTTCGGTGAAGCTATCATAGTACTACTAGGAACCGATGCCGATGCAGAGCAGTTCGGCATGTTTTTCCAAAAGTTTTACAATGGAATTCCTGCTTCAGAACGGCTCTGGTGGCCATATATCGATCAAGACAACCGATTTCCCTTGCTGTTCAACCTCACCGATGGAATGTGCCTCAAAACGCAACAATCATGAAGGCCAGTATCATCCCCCGAGCTATTCCAGTCAACATTTTTGGAACTAGAAAGAACGCTCCTCCATCTTTTGAGTTCTACTACCCAGCGGCAACAGCAAGACAACTGGCGTTTGGCCAACTGCCGATTAAGCTCTGCTACTCCAAAGTTATAAAACCAAGGTAGATCATCTCCAGCGCTATGGATTGGAACAAGGTCGTCAACCTCCCCCAAATACCAATATCTCAGATGTTGACCTGTCTTCCTGGGCACCAACATCCTTCATCATAGAGGAATACAAATTCTGGTGGCAAGAATGGAGGCATCAACTCTTTGCCAAGTCATCTCACTATTATTGGCAAATAATTGACGCCGATCACATCATTCCCGATGATGCAGTAAGTTTTGTATTCCGATGCATTCCTCATCACTTTATTCTCATTATCGACATCTAACTCTCTTATGTTTAACAGGTCGACGATCCAATCCCCAAGATGAGTAGGAGTGGCAAGCCCTTCAACCTCCGAATGATGAATCCCATATCACTCATCGGCAATAGTGCCCCCACGCTGGCTGCCTTCACCCCTCGGAAGGTACATAAAGTTACTTTCAAGCCCAAGTCGACGCCCACGGCTACATCGGCTACTGCTTACTGCTTTGACATGGGCTTTTGCAGTAAACTTATCTTTACTTATACAGATCACACATTGCTTATCGGCAACATCTACTTTATGTAACCTGCGCTAAATATTTTCAGGCAATGATACCATCGGCAGCTGCACGAACTCCTCCAATTCCTGTTGCCGATGCCCCCCAGGCTTCACAACAAAAACGAGCTGGTTCGCCCACTACTGCGCCAAAGTGGAAACGCCTGAGGCGAGCTACTCCAGCTGTATCACCAACCGCTGCCGATGCACCAACAACAGAACAACCATCGGCATCTGTTCCTGAACAACCAGTGGAAGAAACTCCAATCCAGGAAGCAACGCCGCCACCACAGGAACCAACAGCATCGGTATCGGCACCGGTGCCTACACCAGATGAGAACCCTGACCAGGGGACTGCACCACCACCGCAGAAACCGATCACAATGGCAGAGACAGCACCATCAACAACACCAACAGCGCCAACCGCTTCTCCAACAGAAGCACACTCATTGGCAACTGCTGCCGATCTCCAGGATGATGCTGCACCAGCCAACATGCCAAGTCCCGGGCAAGAAGTCCGCTTCAAGATGGTAAGTTGACTACTTAAAAATTTTGCAATATAACTTTACGATCGGCACATCTTAACTTCTTCTTTCTCAGGCCCAAGACTCCCCAAACAGTTTGTTCTCCTTCGGTGTCAACCCCCAGGACGAAGATGAGCACCAAGAAGGCCCCGCTCGAGCAGACAGCCTATTCTCCTTCGCCATCGACATTCCCGATGAGGATGAGGATGAAGAAAGCTCTACTCCAGCTCTATCGGGAGAGGTCAAATCCAAGCTCGAAGCACTGCTTTCCTTGCTGCAACAAGATACATCTCAGCTCGTCCATGATTCAACTACAGCAAGGATAGCTTTCAAGGATATCCAAGGCCACCTCCCTGCCAATTCAGAAGAAACACTCTTCCAGGCAACTTTCCTCGATAGTAAGCAACTCCAATACCAGAGGCTTTCCCGTCGCATAGCTGATAGGGCTGCCCAATCCCAGACTGAGGAAGAGAAGCTCAAGTTTAAAAGCATTGCCGACGAAAAACACAAGAGCATCGGCCAAGCAGAAGTCTCCAGCACCAATCTTGAGCAAGAAATTAATCAGTTATCGGCAAGGAAAGAAGAGCTACTGTCTGAGTTAAAAAAGGTTGAGGAAGCTCTAAACACAGCCAATCAGAAGAAAACCCAACTATCCGACACCATCAGGGTTCTGCGGCAAGAAAGAGACCAGAATGCCTCACAAGCCATTTTATTGAAGAAGAAAACCAAGCCAGTCGAGGGCTCTGCCGATGCCGACACCAAGGAGATGGATAAGATAGAGCAAATTCGCCTACGTGCGATATCAGTCATCCAATCCTTGTTGTAATTTACTCATTGTATCGGCAAATGTAACATCGATACTTGATTTTGCTCTGTAATATAATGTCAATATGCTTTTACCGATGTATTATAACTTTCTCTTTCATCGGCATTCAAACGAGCACGCTATGCGTCTACCCAAATACTAGGGTAATATTTTTTCAAGTATTTACTATTGATTGCTCTAGAGAATGCAACTCCTTCGAGAGTTTCCAGAATATAAGCATTGCCAGAAGCAGACTATTTTATCCGATAAGGACCTTCCCAATTAGGAGAACATTTTCCAAACTTATAACTCTTAGTCCCAATCGGTAAAATCAACTTCCATGCCAGATTACCATCGGCAAACAATTTCACCTAGTTGTCGGCAACTATTACTGACACCATGATTTATCGAATCGGCTGATACCCTCCCTGAGTAATCCCAACTCTTTTAGCAGAGCCTAGTATTCAGCCTGATTGTTCGTTGAGGTAGCAATAATCGACAACGAAATTTCATACTTCTATCGGAACGAAATTAAGACAACGCCGATTTCTTTGCATATAGACCCACCAAAGAAAGTCCAAGGAGCAATCACCCCCTAAAATGCTTGCACCACACACTTAATTATCGCACGCAAGCACAGCAGAATCATTCTTACAATCATTTTCCTTTGGTAGCTAACAAATTCACCGGCAGTGCGGCTTTTAATACACAAACTGTTTACTCAACCGGCTGGTGCCCACAAGTGTAATAATTGGAATCGCCAGAGTTTGCTGAGTGCCGCTCCCAAGTCAAAATGTCCAGGACCATCGACTCCGGTTATACCATCGACAATATACTGACATCTGCCGATGGGTCTCCATCCTTGCGCTTTGGCCTCCACTACTTTCCCCTCAAAGAAATTTCACTGTCATATAAGTCATTTCGGCATTCGCGCTGAATTCTTCTTTTCTGAGTCTTAGTTAGACCCTTAGGGCACCACTGAGTAAGTTTAGTTTTCCAGACAGGCTGGTGCTGCCTCTCATTGTTTGCATCGGCTCTTGTCCCGATGTTTGGATCTCTAGAGAGCATGACCTCATCGGGCACTCTTGCATTGGCCATCTCTTCAAGCTCCTCTTGAGCAACATGCTTGCCAAGCCTATGATGCGCACTGAGCTTGCCCCCCAGTCGGTCATGTGCCGACTTCTTCTCCCTGAGCGGCCTGGCATGCATGGATATCCGATCGTTGAATCGAGGCTTCTTTTCTGACCGATTGGTAGAGTAATACCCATTGCATTCAGGACAATCATCGGCAGTAGGTAGCTTAATGCCTTCTTCCCAACAGTGAACGAAGAAGGGACACCTCCAGTGGTTCTTCTGCCGAAGCCATTCTTGATGCTCTTCTTTCTGCCGATGTCGCTCTTTTTGCGATTGCCAATATTCTTGCCTTGGCTGTTTGTACGTGATTACAACACCAGGAGCCCTTCTGGTACTGCTACCTTAATCGGCAACTCTCTTGCCTTTCCTGTCATCAACAAACTTTTCTACATCACGTTTAGCCATTTGATGATCAGGATCTACCGATACACTTTTCCTGGCAGCTTCCGATGTCAGCACCTTAGTTTTTCTATTGGTTTCCACCATATTATTTAGAAATGGGTGCTGATCAAACTCCATCGGTTTCTGGACTTTAGAATTTTCAAATTTGATTCGTCCAGAGTCAATTTCTGACTGCAATTGTTGCCTGAGCACTTTGCAGTCATTGGTACTGTGCGACGTTGCATTGTGCCATTTGCAGTACCTGATCTTCTTGAACTCTTCGGCCGATGGAATTACTTGATTAGGGGCTAGCTTAACTCGCCCTTCCTGAAGCAATAGGTCAAACATCCTATCGGCCTTAGTAACATCGAAAGTGAACTTTCCAGTCCTTTTCTGGCCGAGCGGACAAGGTACCGGCTCCTTATCTTTCACCCATTCAACAGTGCCGATATTCACCTCCTCATCTGACTCAAAATCTCCTTGTCCAACGAAGAGCACCTTTGCACTCCAAGTCTTCCCGGGCTCGAACGATTCAACACCCTGATCGGCCTCCGCGACATCAAAGATGAATCTTTCCAATTCAGCAACGCTGATACTTGGCTCTTCGTCTGAATCTGAAGCTCCCATTTTTTCGGTCGAAAACACCTTTGTGTCTTGATTTTGCCGATGCACAGACTCGTTAACTGGTGGAGCAGGCTGATGCACTTCTTCATATCTTTGTGGTGAACAGGCCAGAGCAATCGACATATCCACAACATCAGTCTATTGAATATTATGCATCGGCTAATTGACCGATGGGTAATTCTGAACGTCCACTGGTTAAGTAGATTGATGTACTTCTTCAGGTCTTGACGTCAAAGTACTTGAAATGATTGGTGCGTGCACAGTACCAGTCATTAGAACACTATGTGTCGGCTGCGTTGCCGATGGGCGATCTTGTACAGTTACTGGCTTGTGTTGTGGCGTTATATTCATCGGTTGCTGTACCGATGTCTCATAGTACACATTCACTAGCGAGTATTGCGGTGTCATACTTATCGGCTGATGTACCGATATTTCATTCTGAAGACTCGCCGGATGACACTGTAGACCTCTTGCCACTTGATATCCAGGCTGCACAACCTGCTGCTGAATCGGTAATTGACCGATCCAACTTGCATTGGGTGTCATCGGCATATGGCTTACCGATAGTTGATAACCAGTTGACTCTTGTAGCCCTTGTACCCTTGGATGATAGCCTTGATTTGTGGGTACCATAGGTTGAGCAACCATTGCCGATACGGGCTGATTGTCAATCGGCATGCCTTGTTGCATCGGCCAAGAATTTGCGGATAGCTGATAACCAGCCGATGCTTGTCGTTCTTGTGGCACCGGGTAATTCATCGCCGCCATGGGTTGACTTGCAACTGCTGGACCTTGTTGTATCGGCAAGTGATTTGCCGATGGTTGGGCACAAGGCACTCTAGGTGTTGCCATCTGAAGATTCCCCGTTGGCAACTGCACCGTCGGAGAAGATGTAGCATAATGCATCACTGAAATGATCGGTTGTACAGGTGTTGCCGATGCCATAGGAATGTTCCACCCTGCATGGTTACCTCGGACCAATCTGGAATCAGCAGATCGACTTGGAGACATACTGTATCCCCACCAGTCGGCAGAAGTTGGCTGACCCTGGGTTACCGGTCCAGATATTATTGACGCCACCAGATTTGTATTCACCTGAGTGATGCTTGTTGGGCTCGATCTTGGCAGCATGATCTCATCGGCAGGTCGGTTTCATAACCCGTGAAGACACCCTTGGAACCGCCGATGGGATTGTAACAGATGTCGATCCGAATTGACGATACTCCGGACCAACATAATACGGTGCCTGTCCTCCCTTGAAAGTTTGCTTAACATCATTGCATACAGTATCGGACAACACATTGGATTGGCCAATTAATACATTATTTAATGCAGAATTAACCATCTCTTGTAATTTACCAGGATCGGCGTCGAAAGTGATCTGCCGTGGCGGCGGCGGATCTTGCTTCTGGACTGCTTCGCCGATTCTGTTTAGGCTGAAGGACTTGAGATATAACCGCTTGTACTCCTCCATAGCCTGCTCTCCATAGCCTGCTTCTGATCATCTCTCAGATTAGCTTCGGAGACACTGATGACGTTCCTCTGGTTAACGTTGGCATTATCACCCATGATAGATGTATAAATTTGTATAATCGGGTCCCACCGAGCGTGCCAAAAGAGGTGTTGACACAAAAAGCGTCAGGATCTGCGAACACCTCGGGCTTATACCCGAAATTCAATATCTGAAGGCGTGCCAGTCGATTTGACCAGTGAATCGACAAGGACAATAACTAGAACAAGATTCAATCAAGACAACGGCGATGCGCCCAGATGCCAAGATTGAGACTTGATCAGGATAACTAGAGCAGAGCTGAACGAGACAACAGCGATACGCCTGGATATCAAAGCTCAGAGATACTCCCACGCGGAACTTACAAGGGTTTAACGGAGATCAAGGTGATGCAGCCCGTCGAAGCTTGAAGAACTCGTAGATTAACTATAACTAATGCAAAAGGGTAAATTGCAGTAAAAGTAGAATAAGAGTAAATTGATTTGATTTTGATTGGATTGATATATTTTACACGCAGCCCTTGGGCACATATTTATACTCCCATATGGAGAGTTGTACAAAGACACGACTCGTATCTTTCTTAAAACAAACTCCTAATTTTAAGGAAACTGACTCGTGCAGGAGTCGGATCTACCTATTTTAAAGGAAAACAAACGACTCATGCAAGAGTCGGACTCAAACTACTATAATAATACTGGCATAAAATCACCAGTTTCCTTATGTCTCTCCCTCGATGAAAACTTTCCATCGGCAGATCCCTTCAATCCGCGACTTCCTTCTTTGGCCACCGGTAATCTTCTGCTGACATCAAACGCTAAGTCACCCTGTGCTCATCGGCATCCCATGCCCATCGGCATCGGCAATACTTCCCGATCGGCAACCTTGTACTGGTGACTTGTCTCCACCAATCAATCCCTATCAGCAATCGGCATCGGCAATCGGCACCAGTAATTTCGTAGCTTGACTTCACCAATTAACTCTTATCCGCAAGAATCATCCAGCCTCCATCGGCAACAACCTACCTTCTCTGCAGCATTCTTTCTTGTCGGCAAATTCAACTGATAACTTTCCGATGCCGATAGGAAACAGCCACAAGTCTTAATTCATTTGACACGTGCCGAAAAATGGTGTCAACACTCTGCTCTAGTTATCCTGATCAAGTTCTAATCTTGGCATCGGGGCGCATCGCCGTTGTCTTGATTGAATCTTGTTCTAGTTATCGTCCTTGTCGATTAACTGGTCAAATCGACTGGCACGCCTCCGGATATCGAATTTTGGGTATAAGCCTGAGGTGTTCGCAGATCCTGACGCTTTTTGTGTCAACACCTCTTTTGGCACGCTCGGTGGGACACGATTAATCAAATTACACATCTATCATGGGTGATAACGCCGACGTTAACCAGAGGAACGTCATTGAAGTCTCCGAGGCCGATCCGAAAGATGATCAGAAGCTGGCCATGGAGCGGGCTATGGAGGAGTATAAGCAATTATATCTGAAATCCTTCAGCCTAAGCAGGAGTGGTGAAGCAATCCAGAAGCAAGATCCGCTGTTGCCACGGCAGGTCACATATGACGCGAATCCTGGTAAGTTACAAGAGATGGTTAATTCTGCTCTAAATCAAGCATTAATTAGCCACTCCAGCGTGCTGTCCAATACTGTGTACAATGCCGTGATGCAATCATTCAAAGAAGGACATGCACCTCAATATGTTGGTCCAGCGTATCATCAATCTGGATCGGCATCTATAAGCCCATCGGCAGCCCCAATGGCGTCTTCTACTCTTGTGGAACTGTCTGCCGATGTGGCTGTACCGCCAAGGCCGAGTCCTGACAGCGTCACTAAGCTCCATACAGATCCAGCGGCGTCGGCGATTTCAGGACCTGCTATCCAGAGTCAACCAGCTCCCACTAACTGGTGGGGATACGGTATGCCTCCAAATCTATCTGCTGGTTCTAATCTAGTGCAGGGAGATAGCTCAGCTTGGAAGGGCTCTATGGCATCGGCAACACAATCACAGCCGGTGGCCCCTATGATGCATTACTCTGCGCCCTCTCCGACTGTACAAGTGCCATCAGAAGATTTTCAAGTGATTCCTAAAATTCCTCTGATGCCACCATCGGCGAGCTCTGTGCTGATGCAACACGTTATAATAGCTGGCAGCCAACCTCTGGTGGCAAGTCCCCAAGCTAGAGTGCTAGTTCCCTAGGGTAATCTGATGATTGATTGCTCCAGGATACAAGAGCCACACGCTCCAGTTAGCTATCAGCCATCAGTAAGTCATATGTCGATGATTTATAATCTTGGATGGGCTAACCAGCCGCCAGTTCAACAGCCTGGCGTATCAATGTATCATTATGGAGGCCCAGCAAACATTCAAAGCGGACCATCGATACAGCAACCGATGAATACGATGACTCAACCTAATCTGCCAAGTGTGCAAAACTATCCATCGGTAAATCAACCGATGCATAGTGTTCAGATGACTGGTGCTGCGCCCGTGACTACTCCGCATCATCTTCAAGAGGCGCATCAGCCGGCTCCACCAGTCAGTAACCAGCCAATGAGTCGGCAAGAGCAGGATGCATATTGGTCCGATAAGATCGCTGAAGTTATGAAAGAATAATTCGGCATTAAACCCAAAGTCAGTACATATTCTTATCGGACTCCGTATCCTCTAGCATACGATTTGATTCCTCTCCCAAATCGATACAAAGTGCCTGATTTTACCAAGTTCTCCGGCCAAGACGACACATCAACAATGGAGCACATCAACCGCTTCATTATCCAGTGCGGAGAAGCTGCCAGCAGAGAAGAGCTCAGGGTGAGATTGTTTTCTTCATCATTGTCTGGATCGGCATTCACATGGTTTATATCATTGCCTCCAAATTCCGTAATCACATGGGCCGATCTAGAGAGGCAATTTCATAAATACTTCTTCGCTGGCATACATGAGAAGAAGCTTACCGATCTGGTCAAACTGAGGCAACGCAATGATGAATCGGTAGAGAACTTTGTTCAGAGGCTGCGGGACGTGAAAAATAAATGTTACAGCCTAGTGCTTGATGATCGGCAACTGGCAGATTTGGCCTTCCAAGGATTATTGCCGCACATCAAGGACAAGTACGTGTCTCAAGAATTTGAAAGCCTAAGTCATCTGGTGCAAAGGATTGCCGATCAAGATATCAAAACCTTTGAACCCAGGAAGACTTGGAATAAAAAGGTGACCTTCGTTGGGCAAGAAGACTCTGGATCCGATGAGGAGCTAAGTATCAGCGCCGCCGAATGGGTGAAGGATAAGAAATCTGTGTCTTGCCGTTCAGCCAGAAAGATGCTGAAAGGTTCACCTTTGATATTACCAAGGCCGATAGGATGTTTGACTTATTACTTCAAGAAGGGCGAATCAAGTTAGCGCCCAACCAAGTAATTCCATCGGCCGAAGAGCTCAAGAAGATCAGGTACTGCAAGTGGCATAATGCAACTTCGCACAGTACCAATGACTGCAAAGTATTCAGGCAGCAGTTGCAGTCAGAGATTGAATCTGGACGAATCAAGTTTGAAAATTCTAAGGTCCAGAAACCGATGAAGATTGATCAGCACCCGTTTCCAAATAATATGGTGGAAACTAGTGGAAAAACCAAAGTGCTGACATCGGAAGCTGCCAGGAAGAACGCATCGGTAGTTCCTAACCATCAAGTGACTGAGCGTAATGAAAGGAGGTTTGCCGATGACAGGAAGGGCAAGAAGGTTGCCGATGAAGGTGGCAGTGCCAGAAGGGCTCCCGGTGTTGTAATCACGCATAAGCAGCCAAGGCAAGACTATCGGCAATCATGTGAAGAGCGATATCGGCAAGAAGAAGAAGAGCACCAGGAATGGCTTCGGCATAAGGACCACTGGAAGTGTCCCTTCTTCGTTCATTGTTGGGAAGAAGGCATCAAGCTGCCTACTGCCGATAATTTCCCCGAATGCAATGGATATTACACTGCCGATCAGCCAGGTAAGAAACCTTGTGTTGATGATCGGATGCCTAGGTACGCCAAGCCGCTCAGAGAGAAGAGGTCGGCGCATGACCGACTGGGGGGCAAGCTTAGTGCCCATAACAGACTTGGCAGACGTGTTGATCAAGAGGAGCTGGAGGAGATGGCCGATGCAAGAGTGCCCGACGAAGAAATATTCTCCAGAGATCCCAACATCAGAAGAAGTGCCGATGCAAGCAGTGGAAAGCAGCACCAGCCTGTCTGGAAAACTAAGCTTCCTCAGTGGTGCCCCAAGGGTCTGACAAAGGCTCAGAAAAGGAGGATTCAGCGCGAACGCCGCAATGACCTGTATGACAATGAAGAACCCTCAAGAGAAAAGCAGTGGAGGCCAAAGCGCAAGGACAAGGATCCATCGGCAGAAATTAATATGGTTGTCATGTTGCCGATGGAGTTCATGGCGCCTGTCAGCGATGATGAGGAGATTGCTGAGATGGCACAATTGGTGCTGGATCCAATGACAGCCGTCTTTGAGAAGCCTGCTGATGATGAGAGGCAGCACCTGAGGGCTCTGTTCGTTAAAGGCAAAGTGGATGGACAGCCTATGACAAAGATGCTAGTGGATGGTGGGGCATCAATAAACATAATGTCGTATGCCGTGTTCAGAAAGCTTGGGAAAGGCGACCAAGACTTAGTCAAGATGGACATGAAGCTTAAGGACTTTGAAGGCAATGTATCGACAGCTATGGGAGCCGTATGTGTTGACTTAACCATCGGCAGTAAAACTTTGCCGACAACATTTTTTGTAATCAGTGGCAAAAGCACTTACAACTTGCTCCTCGGAAGGGATTGGATCCACGCCAATTGTTGTATTCCTTCCACCATGCATCAAAGCTTTGTACAGTGGATCGGGGACAGAATTGAAGTAGTCCGAAGTGAAGCCCCATCTACTATTGCATCGACAGAATCAGAAACTTATGAGCAGACCAGGTGCATATCCGGTGAAGCTTGGGACAAAGAATTCCTCAAAGTTGCCGATTACCGTATTACACCGATCCAAGCAGTCGGTCCAGAAGAGGAGTTTTAATGGATCGGTTCGCTGATGATGGAAAACTGGGGCAGGGTTTCACATCTGCCGATGATTTACTTGAGATCGACATCGACGATGGTAGTAAACCTAGGCCTACTTTTATTAGTGCTAAGTTAGATTCCCAATGTAAACAACAGTTAACTGATTTATTGAAAGAATATAAAGATTGTTTTGCTTGGGATTATACAGAAATGTCTGGTTTAGACCGATCGATAGTCGAACATCGGTTACCTATTAAGTCTGGTTTCCAACCACATCGGCAACCTGCACGCCGATGCAATCCTACTATTTTACCGACGTCAAGGCTTAGATTACAAAGCTAATCGAAGCTGGATTTATTCGGCAATGCCGATATGCCGAATGGATTTCTAATGTGGTTCCTATATATAAGAAGAATGGAAAGCTTCGTGTTTGTATTGATTTCAGGAATCTTAACAAGGCTACGCCGATGGATGGCTACCCGATGCCCGTTGCCGATCTGTTGATCGATGATGCTGTTGGACATCGAATCATTAGCTTCATGGATGGTAATGCTGGGTATAATCAAATATTCATGGCTGAAGAAGACATATCCAAAACTGCATTCAGATGTCCAGGTCACGTCGGTTTATTTGAGTGGGTTGTCATGACTTTTGGCTTAAAGAATGCCGGTGCCACTTATGAGAGAGCAATGAATTTCATCTTTCATAAGTATATCGGCACGATAGTCGAAATCTATATTGATGATGTGGTGGTTAAGTCCAAAGATTTTGGGAAGCATCTTGCCGATTTGCGAAAAATATTGGAATGCACAAGGGAGCATGGGTTGAAGATGAATCCTAATAAGTGTGCATTTGGTGTATCGGCAGGACAGTTTCTGGGCTTTATGGTGCATCAAAGAGGCATCAAAATAGGCAGAAAATCTATTGATGCAATTAACCAAGTGGTTGCTCCTACAAACAAGACTGAGCTGCAATCCTTGATCGGCAAGATTAATTTCATTAGGAGATTTATATCTAACTTATCTGGTAAGATTAAATCTTTTAGTCCATTGTTAAAGCTGAAAGCCGATCAAGAGTTTACATGGAAAGAAGAACAGCAGTTAGCCTTGGAGGAGATCAAGAAATATTTAGTAAACCCTCCAGTCTTGGTTCCACCTCAACACGGGAAGCCTTTCAGATTGTATTTGTCTGCCGATGACGGTGTTATCGGGTCGACCTTAATTCAAGAATTTGAGGGGAAAGAACGTGTAATATATTATCTGAGTAGAAGGTTGGTAGATGCTGAGACCAGGTATTCAGCCATAGAGAGATTATGCTTATGTTTATATTTCTCTTACATTAAATTGAGGCATTATTTATTGTCGGCTGAATGCACTGTTATCTACAAAGATGATGTGGTTAAGTACATGTTGTCAATGCCGATATTAAGTGGACGAATCGGTAAGTGGATTTTGGCACTTTCAGAATTTGACCTAAGGTATGAATCGGTTAAGGCTGTTAAGGGTCAGGTAATGGCCGATTTTGTTACTCAGCATTGTAATGTGGTAAGCTCTGTGGAGATTGCTCCTTGGACTTTGTTCTTTGATGGGTCTACGTGCAAAGACGGAACAGGTATCGGTATTCTCTTAATTTCACCCCGAGGACGGAAGTATGAAATTTCGTTGCCAATTGTTGCTACTTCAACAAACAATCAGGCTGAGTACCAGGCTTTACTTAAGGGGTTGGAATTACTCAGGGAAGTATGTGCCGATGCTGTTGAAATCTTCGGTGATTCTATGTTGGTGATCAACCAGTTGATTGGGACGTATGAATGCCGAAGTGAAGCTTTAATTTCAACCCATGAGAGATGTTTGCAATTATTAAAAGGATTCAAAGAGTACCGCCTTGATCATATTTCTAGATTGCATAATGAAGAAGTCAATCGGTTAGCACAGAATGCTTCAGGATATCAGCCGATTCAAGAAGCCGTAACATCGGTAACAGTTGCCGATGACTGGAAAAAGGAGATTGCTGATTACTTAAGGGAGCCATCTAAGAAAGTTGAAAGGAGTCTAAGGTTCCAAGCCACTAAGTATGTGCTCCTTGACGATGAATTGTATTATCGGACGATTGATGGAGTTTTGCTCAGATGCCTTAATAAAGAGGAATCAAAAGAGTTGATGGGCGAAATCCATGAGGGTGTGTGTGGAGCACATCAGTCGACATTCAAGATGAAGTGGATGATCAGGCGGAATGAATATTATTGGCCGACAATTCTTGAAGATTGCTTCAACTATTTTAAGGGATGCCAGGATTGTCAGAAGTTTGGTAACGTGCAGAGGGCACCTGCATCAGCAATGAATCCTATAATAAAGCCTTGGCCGTTCAGAGGATGGGCTATTGACCTCATCGGCTAGATTTATCCACCATCGAGTAAGGGGCATAAGTTTATACTTGTCTCTACTGATTACTTCACTAAATGGGTTGAGGCAATTCCTTTGAAGAAAGTGACATCGGCAAACATGGTGGATTTTGTTAAAGAACACATTGTTTACCGATTCGGCATTCCTCAGACTATTACTACCGATCAAGGAACCATGTTCACATCGGGAGAGTTTGATGAATTTGCTGCTAGTATGGGGTTCAAGGTATTAAACTCTTCTCCTTATTATGCCCAGGCTAATGGTCAGGCTGAAGCGACTAATAAGGGAGTCATCAAGCTTATAAAGCGCAAGATTGAAGAAAACCCTAGAAAGTGGCATGTGGTGTTAAATGAAGCCTTATGGTCATATCGGATGGCTTGTCATGGTGCAACCAAAGTCTCGTCGTATCAGTTGGTCTATGGACACGATGTTGTCCTGCCTTGGGAAATTAAAACTGGTTCTAGGCGATTATCTTTTCAAGATCAATTGACGACCGATGATTATGCTACTCTGATGAAAGATGAGTTAGAGGACTTAGCAGGTCATCGGTTGAGGGCATTGATTAGCATTGAAGAGAATAAGAAGAGGGTTGCCAGATGGTACGACAAGAAAGTAAAGGTAAAGCAATTTACCGATGGCGATCTAGTTTGGAAGTTGATTTTACCGATTGGGACTAAGAGTTCTAAGTTTGGAAACTGGTCTCCTAATTGGGAAGGTCCTTATCGGATAAAACAGTCTGCTCCTGGCAATGCTTGTATTCTAGAAACTCTCGAAGGAGTTGCGTTCTCTAGAGCAATCAATGGTAAATACTTGAAAAAATATTACCCTAGTATTTGGGTAGACGCATAGCGTGCTCGTTTGAATGCTGATGAAAGAGAAAGTTATAACACATCCGTGAAAGTGTATTGACATTATATTACAGAGCAAAGTCAAGTATCAATGTTACATTTGCCGATACGATGAATAAATTACAATAAGGATTGGATAGCTGATATCGCACGCAGGCGAATTTGTTCTATCTCCTCCATCTCCTTGGCATCGGCATCGGCAGAGCCCTCGACTGGCTTAATCTTCTTCAATAAAATGGCTTGTTGGGCATTTTGGTCTCTTTCTTGCCGCAGAGCCCTGATGGTGTCAGACAGTTGGGCTTTCTTCTGATTGGTTGTGCTTAGAGCTTCTTCAACCTTTTTCAACTCAGTCAATAGCTCTTCTTTCCTTGCCGATAGCTGAGTAATTTCTTGCTCGAGATTGGCGCTAGATACTTCTGCTTGGCCGATGCTCTTATGCTTCTCATCGGCAATACTTTTGAACTTGAGCTTATCTTCCTTAGTCTGGGATTGGGCAGTCCTATCGGCTATATGACGGGAGAGCCTCTGGTATTGGAGGAGCTTGCTATCGAGGAAAGTTGCCTGGAAGAGTGTTTCTTCTGTATCGGCAGGGAGGTGGCCTTGGATATCCTTGAAAGCTGTCCTCACTGCAGTTGAATCCTGGATGAGCTGGGATGTATCTTGTTGCAGCAAGGAAAGCAATGCTTCGAGGTTAGATTTGACCTCTGCCGATAGGGCTGGAGCAGAACTTTCTTCGTCCTCATCCTCATCGGGAATGTCGATAGCGAAGGAAAACAGGCTGTCTGCTCGAGCGGAGACTTCTTGGTGTTCATCCTCATCCTAGAGGTTGAGGCCGAAGGAAAACAGGCTGTCTGGGGAGTCTTGGGCCTTATAAAAGAAGAAGTTATGATATGCCGATTATAAGGTTATGTTACAGATTTTAGGTGACTAACTTACTATTTTAAAGCGAATTTCTTGCCTAGGACTTGGTATGTTGGATGGTCCAGCCTCATCCTAGAGATCGGCGGCAGTTGCCGGTGAGCAGGCTTCTGTTGGAGGAGTAGGTGACGCTGTGGGTGCTGCTGGCGTTGCTGCCGGCGTTGCTTCCGATGTAGTAGCTGGCTCCCGTGGTGGCGACACCGTTCTCTCATCGGGGATTTCGGCTGGTGAAGGTGCCGATGCTGATGTCGCCTCCGCTGCTACAGCAGGTGGAGTTGTCTCCTAATCAGGGATGTCGTCTAGTGGATGATCAGGGATTGGAACCGATGACGGTTCTGCCGTTGGCACATCGGCAGTTGGTGATGCAACTGGAGTCGATGGTGAAGATGGGGTGGCCAATCTCAAGCGCCTTTTCTTCCTTGGTGCAGCAGTGGGAGATCCAGCCCGTTTCGATGAAGCTTGGGGGCATCGGCAGCAGGACTTGGGAATGCTTGTCTACTTGGAGCAGCTGCCGATGACCTCATTGCCTGAAAATATTTAGTGCAAGATTACATAAAATAAAAAGTGTTGCCAATAAAACAGTATGTGATTGGTATGAGTGAAGATGAGTTTACTGCAAAAACCCGCGTCAAGGCAGCAGCAGCAGCCGATGTAGCCTTGGTTTTTGTAGGCGTCGGTTTGGGTACCTTCTGAGGAGTGAAGGCAGCTAGCGTGGGTCATTATTGCCGATGAGTGATATAGGACTCATCATTCGAAGGTTGAAGGGCTTGCCACTGTTGCTCATCTTGGGGTTCGGATCATCGGCCTGTCAAGCATAAGGAGGTCAGATGCCGATGATAAGTAAAGTAATAAAGAAATGCATCGGGATAAAAACTTACTGCGTCGTCGGGGATGATGTGGTTGGCGTCAATCATATGCCGATAGTAGTGTGATGACTTGTGAATAATTGATATCTCCATTCTTTCCACCAGAATTTATACTCATTCGTGATGAAGGATGTTGGTGACCAGAAGGATAAGTCAATGTCTGACGTATCGGCATTGGGAGAAGATTGACGATCTTGTTCCAGTCCATAGCACTGGAGATAGTCTCCTTGGCTTTACCACCTTGGAGTAGCAGAGCTTGATCGGTAGTTGGCCAAATGCTAGTTGTCTTGCCGCTGCCGATGGGTAGTAGAACTCGAAGGATGGAGGGGCATTCTTCCCGGTTCCGAAGATATTGACCGGGATAGCTCGGGGAATAATGCTGGCCTTCATGATTATATGATTTTGAGGTACATTCCCATCAGTAAGATTGAACAGCAGCGGAAATTGATTGTTCTCATCAACATATGGCCACCAGAGCCGTTCAGAAGCAGGGATTCCATTGTAGAATTTCTGGAAGAATAGACCAAACTGCTCTGCATCGGCATCGGTCCCTGACAATACTATGATGGCCTCTCCGAAGTTGAGTGGAGGGCGAGTTGCCGATTCATCATCCCTATACTTGTAATCTTCCGATATGTCCCTTGGGAATTGCTGAGCGAACAAGTCAAACTGAAGGGCTTTATACATGTGTAGAAGGCTTTATAACTTCTTGGATACTTGATGTAGAAGGCGGTATACCGATCCAAGAAGATATCTGCCTAGAGGAAGTCTTGTTCCATCGCAAGAAGTTCAGCTGCCGGAAGATGCATAGTAGTGGGTCCGACTGCCCTGCCGCAGAAGATGAATTTTTCCAGCCACATATTCAGAAATATGGCGTGTTCCCTCTGGTTTACCGATCCAATCTTCTGATACTCCTGGATGTAGCCGGTCCAGCCGCCGATATTCCTAGTGTTCACTTTATACTCGGCTTTCCTATTGAATAGAGTGAAGGTATCGGCGGAGGAGACGTCAAGGCCGGTCAGCATGTGGACATCGGCAAGCGTAGGGTGGCTGGTCTATGTCGGAATAGGAAGGCATTCATGGTGTCAGACCAAAAGTAGGAGGCCGCTATCAACATATTCTCATTTTTCTCCATATCGGCAATGGAAAGCCTGATGCACTGATCCAAATTGCACTCTGACTAGTAAACTTGCTGTGTTTTAACGACCCTAAGGTACGATTTCTTCCACCCTTTGGTGGGCTTGGGCCATGAACGGAAGGCGTCCTTCCATAATCCTAAACTGAAACTTTCAGACCTGAATGGAATCTGGTTGACCTCCGCATTAATCAGATAGCTAGGGTCAGGATTTCCCATTGGACCCAAACAGGTGAAGCTGGACTGCTCGAGAGGGATCACTATTTTGTTGTACAGTTCCTAGGTTTCGAAAAGAAAAGAAAAGGAGGAATCAAAAAAGGAAAGGGGAATATTGCAAAAATTCATACGGGAAATGAACTAGCAGGAGATTGGATGAGGAGGAAGTGGATTTACCTTGGGGATGTCGACTTGAATCGCCATTGGAGCTGAGAGGGTTCTTGCGGTTCGTACTTGGCTTAGGGAAAGTACTGTTGTTTGAGCTTGAAAGGCTATTCTTCGGAGGCGCCGCCGGAGGTTGAAGACGAAGGCAGGTGAAAAGTGAAAGTGGGCTCAGGGTAAAGAGGCAGATTGGATCCTGGTAACTTTTATAAGCTTACTCAGGGTATTTTGGAGTTTCTGCTCGTACTATGCAGGAATGTGGAGAGGCCTGCGATGGATGTGTGCGACAATCAAGGAGATATTGTCAGGTTTGCAACTGTTTGTGCTATAATCGAGGGATTTTATTAATAAATTGCGGTTTTGTGCGCGGAAATCGAGGAAGTTGTGCAGTTGTCTTGAAGGTAACGGCTACAGTAGAGAGAATTTCGGCGCGTAAAGTATTATACACTCCGAAATTGGGGGCATGTGTTGACACCGTTTTTCGGCATGTGTCAAATGAATTAAGACTTGTGGCTGTTTTCTATCGGCATCGGAAAGTTATCATTGAATTTGCCGACAAGGAAGAATGCTGCAAGAAAAATAAGTTGTTGCCGATGGAGGCTGGATGATTCTTGCCGATTAGGGTTAATTGCTGAAGTCAAGTCGATTGGGCTGTAAAGTTGTTGATGCCGATTGCCGATGAGGAGATGTTGCCGATGCCGATAGAAGGTTGCCAGTACAAGGTTGCCGATCGGAAAGTAATTGCCGATGCCGATGGCAGGGAGTGTCGATGGGTGTAGGGTGACTTAGCGGTTGATGTCAGCAAGGGATAATTGATGCTGAAAGAAGGAAATAGCGGATTGAAGCGGTCTGCCGATGGAAAGTTTTCATCGAAACGGAGATAAGGAAACTGGAGATTTTATACTAGTATTATTATAGTAGTTTGAGTCTAACTCTTGCATGAGTCGTTTGTTTTCCCTTTAAAATAGGTGTGTTTTAGGAAAATAATATTGTTATTTTAGATCCGACTCCTGCGCAAGTCAATTTCCTTAAAGGTAGGAGTCTGTTTTAGGAAAGATACGAGTCATGTCTTTGTACAACTCTCCATGCGGGAGTATAAATATGTGCCCAGGGGCTGCGTGTAAAAGTATGAATCCAATCAAAAATCAAATCAATTTACTCTTATTCTACTTTTATCGTAATTTACCCTTTTTGCATTAGTTATATCTTATCTACGAGTTCTTCAAGCTTCGATGGGCTGCATCACCTTGATCTCCGTCAAATCCTTGTAAGTTTTGCGTGGGAGTATCTCTGAGCTTTGACATCCGGGCGCATCGCTGTTGTTTCGTTCAGTTCTGCTCTAGTTATCCTGATCAAGTTCCAATCTTGGCATCCGGGTGCATCGCCGTTGTCTTGATTGAATCTTGTTCTAGTTATCGTCCTTGTCGATTAACTAGTCAAATCGACTGGCACGCCTCCGGATATCGAATTTCGGGTATAAGCCTGAGGTGTTCGCAGATCCTGACGCTTTTTGTGTCAACAGTATGTTAGTTAGAGGCCTCCCAAGCACACCAACACAAGCCACAAAGGCCCTAGGGTGCTCAGCCACAAGCCTTGGCCGGCCCCCACTCCTATTTATAGAGAAGGGAAGAAACTAGCCGTTTTCCCACTCTCTACGCGTCTCCGGACGCTGTTTTCACTGAGGGTCCGGACCAATGCGCATGCATCCGGACCCTTGCTCGTTTAAATCGAGTCGATGGCGCGCTTCAGCACACAGATAAACACCTCTGGACGCTATGAACAGTAGAGGTCCGGACCATTAAACCGAGCGTCCAGACTCTACACAAAGAGCTCCCGAGAGCAGTTTTTTTACTCCGGACGCTGTTCGGACACAGCACCTAGTTAGCGTCCGGACCTCACAGGACATTCCTGGGAGCATTTTCGGAGCTCCGGACGCTACTCCGGACGCTAGCTACAGTAGCATCCCGACTGCTACAGTACGTCCGGACTGCTGCGTCCGGACCAGTGCAGACCGCACGAAACGTCTGAAATCTCTTAGCTCCGAACTCTGATTTTGATGATCTTGAACTTTTTGGAAAGCTAACTCAGAGGCCTACACATCCCTCATATCCATTTGATCCATATCACAATGAATAAAAGCAGTATTCCAATCCAAGAGACATCCTAGTGTTAGGAGCATACCGAAAAACATTTTCTCTTCTCCGAGTTGATTCAATTCAACTCCAACACCTTCTCCTTTGCAAATGTGCCAACACCACCAAGTGTAGATCACCATGTGCATGTGTGTTACCATTTTCACAATCATTTTCAAAGGGTTTTCACTTGCTCTCACCATGCCAGTCGATCCTAATACATCGCAATGTTAGATCGCTCAAGTGGCACTAGATGACGGATATGCAAACAAGTTTGCCCCTCTTGATAGTACGGTCATCTATCCTAAACCCGGTCATATACTTTTCTCACATCTATGACCGGTGAAATAAAATGCCCTATGGTTATACCTTTGTCTTGCGTATTTCATTCCATCTCCTTCTCCAATGTTGATGCAACACATGCACCAACCTATCACAAAATGATATGATCCACTTCATATCATCACGTGACCGTATTGGTTCATCGATCTTGACCTCACTTGATCTTCACTGTTACGTTAGTCCATCGGTGCCAAACATCACCCATTTGCCCTTCACACTTGCAACCGGTCCATCAAGACAAGCCTCATCTTGATTTCTCCACCTTGATCACATGACTCCATGTCAGGTCTCATGTGCAATAAGCTCCTTCATCACACAATCACATGTAAACTAATCTCCTATGTAATATATCTCTTAAACACATATTAGTTCACCTAGGTTGTCACTCAATTACCAAAATCACATAGGAACTCTCAATCTCCTCCTTTTTGGTAATTGATGACAACTCTACAAAGATATGAAATTTAAGATCATTTTTGGACATTATGCCATTTATCCAACATTTAAGCTCTATAACAAGATTTGGATAAATGCCACAAAATCTGACTTGGTAGTGTTAGCCCCCCTACATGTGTGCTCACAAAGGTTTGAATTAAGCTTTGCACATATGCATGAATAGGAATTTTGGGAGTGCTAGCACTACTAAGTGATGCTAAGGGATATAGGATAAACCTTTGAAGATACCCATTGTAGATCCACTTTGAAGTTCATCCTTAGCACCATGGTTAATTAGATACCAACAAAAACACTAGAAACCCCGTGAGATTAACATTAAAGGCACGGTTTCTACATAACAATTGAAGGAATATATATCTAGCTTACCAAGCTATGCATGCTAGTTTATCAAATCATCATACAAATTCTATAACTAGCATACACCACAAAAGCATGCATATAAAGATAAGACTTATGCAATATGCAAGCAAGCATATGAATATGCACATATCAAATGCAATCAATCAAGTTCATGAGCTTGCTCCCCCTACTTGTGTGCATCTCTTAGTCCAAGACTTTGATCCTTTGATCTTGTTCCCTTTATGTCCATGTCCATGTCTCTTTCCCTTAGTGCATGTCCATTTACTAATATATCTTTCTTCAATAATCTATCCCCCTTTGTCATCAATTTCCATAAAAGGTATGCTCATATTGATGCAAAGGTTGCACTAGGGTAGATGGTTGATACTTGTATCTTTTTATTTTTGATGGACACTAACATCTATGTATTGGAATGACTCTTCATGAAAGATCATTGACCATTATACCAATTAGTAGGGCAACTCCCTTTTGGCCAAAGCAATTGTCATCCAAATAAGCTTTGCAAGCAAGATAACATTGAGTTGATCACTTTTAAACTTGTAGGATATCACTTGTGAGATACCACTTGAAGGATATTACTTGAATTGACTATATGTGGATCTTCACAAGTATGCTAGAACTAGACATCTTTTGCAAGTACCAATACAAAGGTTGATACTATTTGAAAGATTGGCATAAGTCTAGATACCATTTGTAAGTTACATCTTGATATCCATTTGCATAGTTGTCTTGTGCTTGAACTAGATTCATCTTCTTGAGCTTCTATGTTGGACTTGAACTAAAATGAATAGCATAAGCTTTCAAGTCCGGTTTAAACCCTCTCTAAGCTTGTTCACATGCATTAAGAGGTTATCTTATAGAGGTTGTACTTGTCACTTGTTTGCAATCCAAAATAGATCAAGTACTTTGGTTTACTAGCTCATGAACAAACTCGTATACTACCACTAGATTCAAATAATCATATGACTATATGCAGTAAACATGTCCTAAGCAATAATGTATGCATATGTCAAACAATTTCACCTTTGCTATGTTGGAGTAGAGGATAGTCAAATATATTCATCTCCAATAAGCAATGTGAATTCCCATTAAGAGCATGGTGAAGACCAATGAATACCAATTAGAATACCAATATTCACCCATATGAGATGAGAACCACTAATGATCAAGTGCACTTTCTTGTTGTGGTTGACTTGCTTCTTTTCTTAATCAATGCTTGCATGAGAGAATACCAAATGATGTTTCACTAGTAGAAGATGATACTACTTGAATATCATGATACACTTGTAGGTTAAATTCATGAATCTCTCTCTTTTGGATGTTGCTTGCTTTTTTTCTTGATCAATCCTATTGATAGCTTCAACTAAGCATCTCAAAAGATGCCTAGATCACCACTTCCATGTTAGCCTTCTAAGTACCACACTTGGTTTACCTACAAAAGGCGGCAAGCCCCTACAAAAGGGAGAAGTGACCTTTCTCCAAGAACCATCCTTGATACTCACTTGAAATGACTTTGTTTGATTGATCTTCATTTGAGTACTAAATTTTGGGGACAAATATGCTCCAAAAATCAAATGGCCTTGTAACTCAATGCTAACATAGGTACCTCAATCACTTATAAGCATGATTCCAACTTGAGGACCTTTCAAACTGAGTGACTCTAAATCATCCAATGTTTGTCACTTTTCTGACAGATTTTGTACCCTTAAAAGAATATATCATATCTCCCAAAGTACATATGCAATGACCATGAAATTTGGTGGAGATGTGCCTCACTGAGTCATATAGGATCCATAAAAATTTGAGCTTCATTGGACTTCTAGATTGCTACCAGATTTCACATCTTTCCACATAGGACATGCTGAAAACTGCTGCGTATGTGTTGATAAAATCCACTCCAAAACCGAAGTATCCCTTATCCAATACTCATGAAATTTGCACAGAAACTAATAACATAAGTGTAGAGCATGCATACCAAATTTGAAGCCAATCCAAATAGATTTGATCTCTTGAACATGGCTAAGATCACAGCTAGCTCAGATTTTTTAATAAAAGACAGATTTGAACACAATGAGCTAAACTTCTTCAAAATGAATCAAACTTTATATCAATTTGTTTGAACACTCTCATAATCATATATCCATTCAATCCACTTACTAAAATTAGTCTCATGATCATATCCATTCAAATCAACACAAACTTGATCACTAAGCATTTAATCCATTCAAGCAACTTATAGCAAGCAACTAGTGCACTATATATCCAATTCAATCAACTCATATACACTATGTGTATATCCAATTGAAACATCTATACACACCCAAATGAACTTGATCAACAAGAAATATACCTTGGTAGATCATGATCAACTCAATTGCAAGCTTTCAACTAATCCAATAGGCCACCACAACTTGATCATGCGCTTGTATGTTGTAGGATTTGGACTTCATTCTTTTGACTTGGCATTGGGATAAGGATAGCACTAAGCTTTATTACTTGACTCAATCATATGATGAACCATATGCAATCAATTGAATCAAGTCTCCAAAGCCCATGGTACCTACACACATTCATCCACTTGTTGTTGGTACCCAAACTAGTTTGGGTCCTCTCAAGTTAGGTGCAACATACTTAGGCAATGCCTTAGTAATAAATAGCGGGATGTTTTGCAATAGCAACCATAGAGGTACCACCTACCATCCTTTCTAAGCATATGATCATCATCAATTGAAATAGGCTTAGAATTCATACCTAGGGACATGAATGAGCCATGTGTCCCCTTTCCCGACATGAGTAGCACACTCTCTTTGCTTGAGCCTTTTCTTCCTTGCTCATGCTGTGCTTCTCATTGTCTTACCTCTTCTCTTTTGCTTGAATCTTCATCTCAAGCTTGGTAGGACACTTCGAGGCAAAGTGTACCATATCTTCACACTTGAAGCACTTGATGTGAGCCAAATGATTCTTTTCTTGATCCTTGTTCATCATCATCTTGTTGGCATCATGAATAGGAGTTGGATGCCTTGCTCTTGCTTTGCCACCTCTTCTAGTCTTCTTCTTCTTTGTCAATCCCCGAATCACCATCTTCATGGTTGATCTTGTATTGCACTTGGGGCTTGACTTGTGGCTTAGCTTGAGCATTCTTGGTTGGACAAACATTGCAAGATGTCCCATCCGATGGCACTTTGAAGCACATGAAATGAGATAGCTTCTTTGGTTCTTGCTTCTTCTCTTTCTTGCCCTTGCTCTTGTGGAAACCAATTCCACTCTTGTCACCATAGCTTCTCTTGTTTGTCAACATATGCTCAAAGGTGACTTTGGAGTTGTAGCATCTCTATAACTTGTTGCTCATATTTTTCAATTCTCTTTTGAGCTCATTGTTCTCCTTCAAAGGTTAGTCTCACAAGACATAGAAGTAGAATAAGCATCTATATATGAAGAATATGGCATATCAAGTAAATCATCACAAGAGGTGGATACATTCTTCTTTCCTACATCAGAAGGGTTAGCAACAACATGTGATTGATCATTTGACCCAAGTGATGAGCTCTCATCATTTTTAAGATTTATCAATTCTTTAATGAGAGAACCATGTTTGTGAACTAAACTTTCATGAGACACACGAAGCTTCTCATGATCAAGTTTTAGTTCCTCATGTAAAGATTTAAGAATATCAAGTAAGTGCTTATGTTCTTCACATGAGTTCTTTAGAAATGAATTTTCATATTTTAGTTTCTTTGTTTTGTTTAACTCATTTTTTAAAGCCTTTGAGAGTTTGCACACAAGCTCAAAGTTAGGGTCATCACAATCTACAATTATATTGCCAATTGATACCTTAGTGTCCCATGTGACATGAAGTAATGTGATGAGGTAGAAGAGCTTGTGGAAGCATCAATCTCATATTTATAGAGGAGGGAAGAAACTAGCCGTTTTCCCACTCTCTGCGCGCCTCCAGACGCGCCTCCGAATGCTGTTTCACTGAGGGTCCGGACCAACGCGCATGCGTCCGGACCCTTGCCCATTTGAATTGAGCCGTTGGCGCGCTTCAGCACATAGAAAAACAACTCCGGACGCTATGAACTGTAGAGGTCCGGACCATTAAACCGAGCGTCCAGACTCTATACAGAGAGCTCCCGAGAGCAGTTTTTACTTCGGACGCTGTCCAGACAGCACCTCTCCGGACGCTAGTTAGCATCCGAACTCACAGGGCATTCCCGGGAGCGTTTTCTCTCTCTGGACGCTACTCCGAACGCTAGCTACAGTAGCGTCCGACTGCTACAGTGCACCGGACACAGTAGCGTCCGGACCAGCGTAGACCGCACGGAAACGTCCGTATCTCTTAGCTCCGAACTCCGATTTCGATGATCTTGGATTTTTTGGAAATCTAACTCAGAGGCCTACACATCCCTCATATCCATTTGATCCATATCACAATGAATCAAAGCAGTATTCGAATCCAAGAGACATTTAGTGTTAGAGCATACAGAAAAATATTTTTCTCTTCACCTAATTGATTCAATTCAACTCCAACACCTCCTCCTTTGCAAATGTGCCAACACCACCAAGTGTACATCACCCTGTGCATATGTGTTAGCATTTTCACAATCATTTTCAATGGGTTTTCACTTGCTCTCACCACGCCACTCGATCCTAATGCATCGCAATGTTAGATCGCTCAAGTGGCACTAGATGACCGATATGCAAACAAGTTTGCACCTCTTGATAGTACAGCCATCTATCCTAAACCCAGTCATATACTTCTCTACACACCTATGACCGGTGAAATGAAATTTTCCTATGGTTATACCTTTGCCTTGCGCATTCCATTCCATCTCCTTCTCCAATGTTGATGCAACACATGCACCAACCTTTAGTGTACAAGTAGCGGGAGTACCTTTAGTGTTGCCATCCTTCAAGGATTCCATGTACAGCTTGTAGTTTCTTTTCCAGTGACCCTATCCCCTTACAATGAAAGCATTTAGCTTCAGCAGCTGGTCCAGTGGCCATGGGCGCATGAGGAGGGTTTGGCTTAGAGATCTCATCTTTAGCCATCGCCTTCTTCTTCTTCCAAGCCCTCTTCTTAAAGTTAGGCTTGTTTTGGACCGCCATCACATGGCTACTGCCAGCACCTTTCTTGATATCAGCTTCTGTTGTCTTTAGCATGCCGCACAATTCATTCAAGCCTCTTCTACCCCATGCATATGGTAGTTCGAAATGAAGTTCTCATAAGCTAGGCAGAAGAGACGCAGTATAAAATCAGTGGCAAACTCTGGGCCCATTGGGAAACCTAGCTTCTCCAATCTGTTAGTGTGACCAACCATCTTGATCAGATGTGGGCCAACTGCTGCACCCTCTGCTAGCTTGGTTTCGACAAAAGCCTTGGCAACATTGAACCTTTCAGTCCTGGCTTAAGTCTGGAACATATCATTAAGCGAAACGATCATATCGTACGCTGCATGATTATTGTCAAATTGCATCTGGAGATCTGGCTCCATGCAAGCGAGCATAAGGCAACCCACTTCAAGGGTCAGCATCACATGCTTTCTTGTAAGCGGTTTTCTCTGCAACAAGTGCATTATCAGCAGGTTCATCTGGTATTGGGTGTATAGAACATCTTCCTTTTTCTACAGCCCTAAGAACAATTCTCAGGTTGCGGATCCAATTCGCATAGTTTGTTCCATTCAACTTATCTTTCTTAAGAATTGAACGCAAAATAAATGGTTGATTACTGGGAGCCATCTACAACACAAAAGTAATGCAAAATACTAAGACATTGTATCCAAAATAGAGTAAATCATATTAAACTTTTAATAGAATCTACTTCCACTAAAATCAAATCCCTCGATTGAAACTTAGTGATTCAAGACCCACAACTAACAAGTCTACTAGTGAGCTTTAGCTTCACTGCTAGGACACAGGGTAGATCGGTAAGAAACTCCTTGCTAATCAATCACATATGACTCTTGTTGTTGGGTGGCATCTCTATGCTTGTGTTGCCAACAACTAATGCACCAAGGTCCCTAACCGTTAGGATGACCTTGTTCAAGAAACCCAAAACCTTCTGCTTATAAATGTCCGACACAAATCTATCTCATCAAGGAAAACCTTGGCAATCAAATTTCATAGACCCCCACCGTTGAAACAAGACATGTGATAGTTAAAGGGTTTTGGGGGAAGCATTAAACTTAAAAAATTTGCTGAGGGATCGTTCTACTTAACTACTGCATGTTAGACAAAAACATTATCGAAAACGTGAAATTGAACATAGTAAGAACGACATTAAACATATATGACTTGGTAAAAGCCATTTTTCCCTTTGGGGATCCCATCCCATCAATCTGTTCACATGGTGATCGCCATCTCCATGATTAAAGTATGCCTCCTTCCGTGAGTAGCCCCACCAAGACTATCATCACTACCGTAACATTGTGAAATCAAATTACATAGTCGTAGGATCATCATAGTTTGGCACATAGGCCATTACATATGAATGGACAATATCTGTGGCTCCAGCCATATTGTCTTAATCATGACATGTAAATCATGAATTAATTACATACATGCATCATATACACATAAGGACTATACCAATCATGAATACCTTTGCAAAACAGAGTTAACTGATTCCGACGTCTAATCTAGAAACGCCGAAAACATAATTTTGCAAGCTGGCGAACGGATGCGAAATTTTCTAGTGCACGATTTTCTTTTAAAGTTTGCGTCAATCCGAGGTCGTATGCAAAAGTTATAGCCGTTTTGCCGAACAACAATTTTATTGCAATTTGCCCCTCTGACGGCGGATCCAATCCGCCACCGCTGTTGAAATCGCATGCACTTGGAACTTGACCTAGGTTCGATATTGATCTCCAACTCACCGTAATTGGGTTTACATGGTATCACTTAACTCGGATGGCGGAATTCCGACCGGTACGAGTAGATCGTTACAATACCAAATGTGGCAAATCATAAACCCATGATCAGAGATTGATCAACAACCGTGCATATCTCCATATGCATATACCCAAATCTATAACGAGGCATCTAACGGCTCTGATACACTGTAGGGTTACGAGGTTGCTATGCTAGCCGAAAAAAAAAAATTTTTTTACCCTATAAACCAGGATCTAGTGCTAGTTATAGATCACGGGATTACCACTAGATGCGCAGGCAGCGGAAGCGACTCGATGTAGTTGTGCACGTCATAGCAGTGCCGTGAAGTTGCGAGGTCACCCGTCTCAACATCCCCTTCGCACGGTTATCCTTGTTATCCAGATGCAGCACTCCGAGAAATCCCACACGTGCAGGGAGAAAGCGTTGCACCCCGGACAGCTAGGTCCGCGGGAGCGAAGGCGCGAGCGGGGAGGCGTGGCAGCTGCCAAAAGGCCTGGATTGATCTCGCCCCGCGCCACACCCTTGCTTTATTTTGGCATCCTAACGAGCTCCCACGTTGGAGGCCCCTTAGTACCCTAAACCTAATCTAATTTTGGGTCCAACCCGAATTGGCTTCCAGCCCCTTAAGGGCGACCCTATGAAACTCACGCACCCCTAGACATGGTCCAGGTACTCTTAACTTGACCAATAGTATAGCGGCCTCTAGCAAGGTGTGTCAACTCATGATACGCTGCGATCATATCAACGAACCACCACAATACCATATACTTGTTTATTCCTTTTGTCTTACGATATTTGGTCCAACTTGTAGGTTAACACTTAACCAAGCACGGCCATGCATTTCATGATCTAATCATTTGAGAGGTCTAGTGATATCTCTCTCATATGGAGAGTGGCAAATTCCATCTTGATTTACTATGTCTCACAGCATTTTCCCGACAAGCCCGAAAGTTACCTTTATAACTACCCAGTCACGGAGAGCGTTTGCTAGTCCCTAAGTAGGCCGTTTCACATCTTGAGTATATACGACAATCTCAGGTCTAAGGACATATTGTACACGATGGGTTAGAGATAATCTCAGGTGGGTCTGTCCAGCCCCCATATCATACATGTGCCCACATTATTAGTTTGACATCTCTATGTCCATGACTTGTGAAACATAGTTTTTCAACTAATAATGTGCTGATCTAATATTCATGTGCATTTTGCAGAACTCTGATTAGGTACAACTTTAGAATAACCATACAAGTAAGATGATTACCTCTAGGGCATACTCGCAACAAGGGGTACCCTACGGGAGTAGATTGTAGGGGAGGTGTGGCGACGGCGATCAAGTGTAACACAGATAGCGTTGACATGATAATTTATACAGGTTCAGGCCGGCAATCGCCGTAATACCCTCGTCCTGTATTTTTGGGGGCTGGGGTTGATATGAGTATTAGGTTACATGAGGTGTAGAGATGGATTTTGAGGGGGTCCCTGCTCGCCCTTTTATTTGCTGGGGAGCAGGGTTACAGTTTCCATATCCTAACAGATTACGTTGGTCCCCCCAAGGCAAGGGATCCCAGTCTATTACTAGGATCTTCCTTTGGGGAGAAAGGTTCTTTAGAGTCCCTGGCGAGCACATCGGGCTGGTCCCCGTGCCACAGAGCCTCACGGGCTAGGCCACCTTCTGGTCGGTAGGCCCTAAAGGTCCCCAACAAGTCCCCGAGCGCGTGCATTCTTTCGGAGAGCTCGCTGCGTCATCCCTGGAGGTGCCCAGCTGGTCACCTTCATCGTTGCAGAGTCTCGACCAGGTCAGACTAGTCGAGAACGTCGTAGCGTGATCTCCGAACAGGTCCCTCGTCGGAGGTTTGTAGCTTTTTTGGAAGAATGTGATGTGCTGAAGAAGAAAATTTTGAAAGTCCTTTCCTGGTGAAGTGTACCCACTTAGACTCTGCAAAAACAACATTGAAACAGCAGAGTTTGTTGGAAGAAATCAATACATTCACCGCAAGGTGAAGTGTACCCATTAGTCCTCGAGCTTGGTAGTAGGTGAAATAAGCACATGGTGCCAAGCTTTATATATAAAAAATAATGCATAAAAGTAGAAGGCGAAAAACTTAAACATAAGTTTGATAAAAACAACTGTGAATACCAGTAGTCCCTGAGCCTGATGTAAGGAGCGCGATGGTTCTTGTATCAGGCTCATGTTGCTCTAATTTTTTGCTGTCCCAAGTGTCTTTTTGGGGATACCAGTTTTTGTTTGCCATAGAGCATGGTCGTAGCCCCCCGACCCATACATAGTTGAGGAGTCCCCGAGCCTGGTGGGAGATGGGACTAGTTGGGGGGCGTAGCCGGGGTTTGGGGAAATCCCCATGTATTACCCGCTTTTTTTTGTTGGTAGAGTCTGGCAACCGGGTTTAAAATGTAGCTTAAGCATGAACCTGTGAAGAAAATTCTCGAAAAAATTTTTTTCCAACCCCCCGGGACTGCAGAGTGCGAGTTTTTTGGGGAAAATCTTTATTTGTAATTGGGACAATAATTTGGAAAGAAATTATGAAAAAAAATTTAAAATAGGGATAAACCCCATTAGCGCCCCTGAAAGCAAACTGTCTACGCCGCGGAATGCGGATTTTTGTGGGGGTCGGTACTAGCCATCGGGGTTTTCCCCAAAAAACCCTAGGAGGCGACCCCGCCCGCTTGGTAAAAAAGACGGACTTAACGGCACGGTTTTTTCCCCACCTTTCTTTTTCGGTGAGCTTTTCGTCTTCCTCAATCTTCTTCATCATTTTCCCCTTTTTGGGGTTTTGCATAATATGCTTTTCCGCCTTTTGGTTTCAAAAGTTCAATCTTTCATGGGCGAAGGGGAGGGGTGCCGTGACCCTCTGCGTGTGGCGGCGGTAAATAGGGCGACAACAGCGGGGGGGTACTGCACCGCCAATCCCAAAATCCGATTTTCGAGAATTTGGGTGGTGCCACGGGGGCCCAAAGCACGGATGCGATGCGTTTTGAGGAAAAAAAGAGATCAACAACTTGTTTTCGGGGGTTTCTCCGGATAAAGGGGGGTTGGGGGGGGTGGGGTGGGGGACGGGTGAGGTTTTTCCCTCCCCCCAAAACCCCGGTGGCTTGGGGTTTTTGAGCATTCTTTCGATGTTCTCGGGTTTTGTATGCACCCTTTTTCTTCGGGGTTTTGTTGCAGTATTATGAGATCCCCTTGGCAACCTGAACCCAGACTCGATTGTGCATATTGCGCCATCATTCACCTGGCGAGGCGTTTATTAGGATTTTTCCCCATTTTGATTTGTTCTGATCTTCTTTCGCCTCAAGCCCCCAAGGGACTGGTCTTCCGATGTTATTTTGGGCAGTGTATTGCACTTCGGAAAGGAATGGAATGGTATCGGGTGGTTTTTAATCCACCAGGGAAAACCCGTGCGCCCTGTGACCCCGTTTCTGGGCCTAAAAGGGGGGGGCAAACTGGTCGGAGATGCCCTCTGAGCGGGGTTTTGGGGAAGGTGAAGGGGCTATTGAAAAATTTATTGATCGTGAACCTTTACATGTGGAGTTTCTTGTGCTTTAACGCCAGGCCTGCCAACCTTGCAAGGAGAGGGGGCACCCGGGCCTTTGAAATGCCAGGGGAGAAGACAGTCTCGGGAGGCACCCGAAGGGAAAATTTACCCGCGTTTCGGACAGCATTGAAGTTTATCTTTGATTTGAAAACGTTTTTGCGCCAGCGCACTTTTGGGGAAAATTTTTTTCTCCGTCGCCCTCCCCCCCCGGTTGGGGTTTTTTAGCTTGTGTTTTTTTCTTGTGTGCGTTGCCTTTTATTTGTATGTTTTTGATGTTTTTTTGTTCCACGGCAGGGCCGGCTACTTTTTTCGCTTTGCTCCGTCCTTGGGTTGCTACCAGAATTCTACGCGCCCCGGCGGCTGTCAAGCTATTGGTGTGGGCTGGACCGTCGTGGCCCCCCACTTTGGCGAGGTTCCCCTGCCCACCCCTATGGGAAGGGTGGGGATGGTGTCTAGTGGGGGGTGAAGACGTTTCCTCTTGTGCTTATACCCAGGCCGGGTTCGGGTCGGCCCCGGCATCGAGGCCTCTAAGGGCGACCTGGGTTCTCGGGGGAAGGCATTCCTTGGGGAGTGCTTTGTTCTACTGCTTTGTTGTTTTGTGAATGCTTTTGGTATGTATGTTTTGGAAACGTCGTTGGGGGTTTGGGGGGTCGTTTCCCCGTCGTACAGGAGGCCATGATCGGGATCTAGTCGGCGAAAAATTTCCTGGGGGGAGGACACCGGCTGACCGGGGGCCGTTGGGGTCGGAGCCGTGGGCTGGAAGATTTCCAAGTTGGGGGCGGCCTGGGGGTTTTTTTTTGGGGAAACCCGGGGGTTTCCTGTCGATGAGGTCCCTGCCGAAGCGGCTTGGGGCAAGGGGCCTGGCAATGACGTGGGTGCGTTGTCCTTTGTTTCTCTTCGAGGAAGAGGCAGAGAAGGCGGACTCCACTGTCGTTGAGGTAACTTGTTGAATTGCCCTCGTTAAAGGGGAGGAGGTTGTTGCTGATAATGGGGGACTCCAATGGCCCCCAGATTTTTGGGACCGTATGAACGTGAATGCCCGGGTTTTTTCCCCTTTTCCTTGGCTTATTTTTGGCCGAACTATCCTTCGGGTGGCCCGACTGTTTGCCCGGTTTTGTAGGTGCTTTTGAAAACGATTTTGGGGAGCATAAGCTTGGGGTTATGGTTTCTGGGGGCTTTGAGGGGGGTTTTTTTGTGGGGGCCCGGGGGGGTTTTTGGGGGAACCCCTGGGGGAGGCTTTTTTTGGAGAAGGAACGTAGAACTTAAAGTTTCGCGACCATTGGCCAAGGGAAAAAAAGGTTTTGGTTCCAAAAATTTTCCCCTGGTTGCTTTGTTTTTTTGGGCCTTGCTTTTTTTGGGCCCTAGTTCCCCTTTTTGTTGTAGACCTAGAGAGGATGCCCGTCGCAACTACCCTTTTTCCGGAGTTTGGGTTCAAGGGGTTTGGGCCCCCGGAGGCATGTGTGGAAAACCCGCTTTCGTCCCTGTTCCTCTGTCGGGGGGGGGCGATTGCTGATGTTTTGTAAAGGGGGAAGGGATTTTTTGGGAAATCATTTTAAATCCTTCGCTCATCGGCGGCGCAGGAGCAAACTCGCCCCAGGGGCTTGCCATACATCGATCGCACATCCGCGATCGATCTGCAAGGGAAACAGGGGGTTATGGGGCAGGAAACTTCTGAGATGGTTATATTTTTTTGGGAAGCGGAGGCAGGCGCTTTCCCTTCCCCTTTGGAGATCTTCTGTCTGATATGGAGTTCTTTTGTACGGGGAGTGGGTTGTTTGTATATAAAGCAAGTTTTTTTAGGGACCCGAAAAGTGAAATGTATCAAAGCTTTTGTTTACCCGGGGCGCTGAGTTTTATTTCACTTTTATGCCCTCGTGCCAGCTGGGCATGAAAACTAGCGATGAATCATTCCCCCCCTTTGGGTCTCCTTGGTCCAAAAATCGTAGGGCGGGGCCCCCAACACGGGGGAACCCCTTAGGGATTTCCCAAGGGGGCACACTAGAACAACCCGGGGCGAAAGGGGGCGGCAACTCATGAAACCTTTTGGGAGATGCCAGGGACGGGGCCCTTTTTTCCAAGGCTCGATCGGGGCACCACCAGGGCCTGTAGAGACCTTTCCCATAGCCCAAGGGGCGAATAGCCATGCTTCTTGTAGAGTCATCGACCGAAAATTATGGTCAGGAAAAATCCGGGGAGCAAAACCCCAAAATGGCCTCCAAACCCAACCCAACGTCCCCCTAGTTTTTGGGGGAGGCCCCCTTGGGGAGATTTTCCCCGATGTACCCTAGCGGGTAGGGTAGCTACTTCTACGAATGGCTAATCGGCAGGCTAGTTTCCCGGAAAGGTTCTATTTATGGCCAGGTATTGGCGAGAACCCCCAATGCTTTTTTGAAGGCCCGTCGAACAGTGGAGTGTTTGGGGAGGGCACCGAATGCTGTGGGCGTTTTTAGAGGTCCCGAACGCCGTGGGCGTTTGGGGAAATTTTTTAAAAAAAAATAGGGGTTGAGAGCAATTCGGGATCTTTATTTATTTCGTGGGACATGGGACAATTTTAGGGGTAGAAAGGGGCCCCCGGGCTCTATCTTCCCAAAAATTTGGGGCGTCGATTTCCCTCCGGGGCTGCGAGCCAGTATGACCCTGGTCGGGGACTTTCATATGTAGGGGGGGCCCCTGCGAAGATAAACCCCGTGCAGTCCGGGGTTTTTGCTTTTTCTTTAAAGGGAAATTCCCTATTGTAAAAGGGCCGGGGGGTGACGTTGCGGTTGTGAGCGGGGGAAAAAGCCTTTGGGGGATTTGGGGCCGTTCGTATGGGACGAAGGGGGAAACGTTTTTCTTTTAAAAGGGGGTCCCAGGTTTCGGGCCCGTGCTTTTATCGGGTGTCCTTCGCGTAATGTAAAAACCCTTTGGGGGCCAAAGGGGTGTCCCGGTTTTGGAAATTTTTTCCCAACCAAAACCCTGAAACACGGGGGACGCCCGGGGGGGTTTCGGCTGGGGGAGTGCGTAGTCCCCCTTAAAACCCCCGGGGGGTTCTCATAGGGGCCCAAAAAACCCCGGGTTCTTCTCTTTCCCCTTTTTTAAAGTGCCCTTTTGATGCATTAAAATCATTGCTTTTGGGGCGTTGGCCCGGGCCCCTTTCCCCTGGGGTTTGGGGGCGGAGACGTATTTTACAAGGGATTCCGTTTTTTCCCGCAAAAAACCCCAAAAGAGGTTCCCCCAAAAATTTACCCCGGGGTGATGATGGAATTTTGGGACGCCGAAACGGGGTAAAGTTCGTCGATGAAGGGGACTTGGGGTTTCCCCAGGAGGATTTTGGGGTCGGCTTAAAACCCGACCACTTGGAGAAAATTGTCAACCCGAGGGGGTCACTTGAAGTTTTCCGACGCTGGTCGGAAAAAGGGCCCAGCAAAGGGGGGGGCCCCCAAAAGGTGAAGGGGGCCCGGAAACTGGTATGCTTGATGTTCCTGAGCTGGGAAAGGGGGTTTTCTTGGCGAAAAATGGGCATCCCCTTTTAGGTGGCACCTTTTTTCCGCGTCGGGGACCGCCGGGGCCAATAAAAACCTGCTCAGAAAACTTTTTGACAACGTCTTTTCGGCCGCGTGGGTTCCCCCATGGCCCGTGGGGGGCCCCTAGAATTTAGGCACCCTCCCCCCTTTGGGGACGCATTTTTTCAGTGCTTCAAACTTGGGTTCTTCCTCCTTAGCGCTCCCCCGCGGGATATAGTTGTGAGCTTGGTGGAACCACCATTCTGGGTTTTGTTCAAATTTATGGGACAAGGGGTTTTAGGGAGGTATTGAATGAAAACGCGCGCCAGTCGAAATGTGGGGAGGAGTCGCGCCGACCAGGGGGGTTTGCGCGGGGGGGCACGCATCGGATGGGGTTTAAAATTTATCCCGGGGAAAGGGTCAAGTAGGTCTTGAAGGGAAAACTCCGCAAAGGACGGGGGGGTTGCGGGGGGGTCCAGCTTCTACACTAAACCCGGGAGGTTGATTTCAAACACGGAGGATGTTGTTTATTTCCCAAAACCCCCAAAAATTTACCCTTTTAGCTTTCGGGTGGCACGCAATAAAACGTCCAAAATTTTTATTGGGGAAGTTCCATTTTTTGTTGCTGATTTATGGGCCCCGAGCGGGGTTTCCATTGAAGGGTGGGGTTTTTTTGCCGAGTTCGGGCGATGGGGGCCCCGGGGTGTTTTCCTCATATTTGGGGCGTTTTTGAAAGCCAAGAAAAGGGAAGGGAGGACGTAGGGGGAGGTTAACTTTGAACGGGGTAGAATAAGAGACCCGGCCCCCGCTCCCTGAGTGGGAAAGGGGTTTCCCTCGAAAAACAAAGGGCCCCAAAGTTGGGGCTTTAGAGGTTCGGGCCTGGATTCAGTCCCTTCGGGAAAGAAGTCGGGGAGTGCCCCTTTTGGGGGGTTTATTGAGTTCAGGGTGGCCATGCCCCCCGAGATTTTCTGTAACCCTTGACGTTAATGGAGGCTTCATTTGAAGAACTGCATGGTCTTTTCGGGATTAGGTCGGATGCCGGATCGAATGACTATATTTGCCGAGGGTTTCCCGTGATGCCCCAAAAATGCACTTCTTTGGGTTTAGTTTCCACGTCTCGTTTGGGGCCCTTTGAAGGTTGCCTCAATGTCAGCGATTAGCGTCTCTGTGGAGTGCGTTTTTATGACACATCGCCCAAAGGGTCCTTCAAGCTTTTTGGATACGCGCTGATAGGTAGCGCCAGTTTCTTGAGTCCAAAGGCATTGTTGTGTACAATAAGCCCCAAAGGGGTTATGAACGAGGTTTTGATCTGGTCTTTATTTTTAATGCTATAGGTGATAGCCAGAGTAACGTCGAGATGGAGGGAGCTCGCATCCGACGGGGGAGTCAATGACTTCGTCGATGCGTGGGAGAGGGAAAGGGGCAGGGGGGGCAAATGTTTGTGGACCGTGTAGTCAACGCACGTTTTCCATTCATTGTTTTTTCCCCTTTCAAGCACCGGATTGGCAAGCCAATCGGGGGTGATTTGTTCCCTAATGAACCCCGCAGCTAGGGGCCCGGGGTTTTTTCTGCCTTGATAGCCCCTTTATGATCCGGCGCAAACCTTCAGAGTTTTTGAGGAGTTGGGGTTGGCCCCCCTTTGACTACTTCAGCGAGTGCTCGGGGCGGTCTTTGGGGAATCCGGGGATGTCTGCCCTTTCCAGGCGAAGATGTCGATGTTGCTTGAGGAAGTTGATGAGAGCGTTTTCTTGTTCGAGGGCGAGGTTGGCACGATCAGGGGGGTCTTATCAGGGTCGTTGTTTTACCAGAGCCAAGTCTTGGTTTCTCTAGATTTCTTTGAGGAGCCCTAGAGATAAGTCTTTTTATTCTTTTTTTTTTCAAATTCAAAGTTTTTTTATTGCTAAAATTAAAATGATAAATTTAAAAAGCGAATTTAAAAGGCGGAAAAAAAAATACAGAATTATAATGCTGGAAATTAAAAACTTTCCTTTGTGGGGGAGGGAACCTCCCCCCAAATTTTTCCTTTCATGGGCCCGGTGGAGGGGAAAAGCGTTTTGGGTGCATTCCCTGCTCGGGGTAGAACTCCCATTTCTGGGGATTGTGATCTCTCATTTCTTGAACCTGCTGCTGATTTTTGGGCCCCATTCTGGGGAGAGCGCTCCTCTCCCCTCAGCCCCCTCACTTTATTAGTGAAGATTTACGTCGTGACAAAATCACAGTACTCCTTTCCTGTGAAGAAGCAAAAAAGAACCCTCCTTTTGGGGATGCGATGATCTCTGGAATCCTCCTTGAGCTAGAGAAATGCGTGGCACGGCAGACTCATCTTCCTCATAATCTGGTCCTAAGGATGTGCCCTTTTTCTTGTGCACATATCCCATACTAGTTCACCCATTGACCTACAAAATCCTACGTCCTTCTTGGGTTCTGCATTTAAGGTTGTGCCTACACCTATACAATTTAAATCTTTCACAGGGGAGTGGAATCCTGGTGTTTGGGTCAGTAGAAATATAGATGACAGAATTATTGGTCCATTTGCCAACAGTGACCTTGCCAAAGTGGGCCCTGCTAGAACAGCCTAGGGGTGTCTAAAAAAAAACTGATAATCATCAAGTGGGCCATTTAGCATGAATTGGGGATCATGGATGTAAATTCAAAGGGTCCTTTTCTTTTAATGGGTGAAAAACCATGGTCTACCATGGCTCTAACAGGAATAACATGAATCTTATTTACCATGGCAAAAAGTATTCTTAGCTCATTTTCCGTTACAATTCTTACATCATCTCTAGGGACATGGTTATTCCTATCCAACGATGCATGAAATGTAGCATGGGATTATGAATTTCACTTGTTCATGGGTATCTAGCACTATCTTTTCCAGTAATTAGTTTCCAAAATTCACGTCTATTATACCCTGGGTAGCATGTTCAAGATTAACAACACATTTTTCTCTACACCCAAGAACAAGGCCGAACTCTTTCCAGGTAAATGTAATGAATGATTAAGCAGCCGGAAAGTAAGTCTTTGTGCATTTGTATTAACCGGCTTAGGAATTCTAGAGTTAAAAGTCTACTTCCTGGGTCTCTAGAACATCCCAAAATTCATTAGTCCACCCTGTAGCATTAAAGACTTCAACAAACTCTATGTCTAATTCCATTCTTGCTAAAAGGGTAGGATCAATTACCTTGGTGTTCTCGTAGTCACTACCTTCAATTTGTTGAAGGTGGTCATCTCATGAGGTGTGAGCTGGATGCGGTTTCAGGATCGGTGACCCGTGATGATTGATCTTCCGAAATGTCAGTCGTTTTGTAATGATTGGCACTAGGATGTTGTTGCTCATAATCACCATGGCTAGCACTGCTGGCCATGATTTCAGTGGCACCCAAACCTTGTACTGAGTCATACCTTGAATCGTGCCTTGAATCAATTGACATGATCTCCGTGTCTTGAGATGAACTTCCTCTCTAGGAATTTTTGGAAGAACTCCCACTAACTGAACTACGTGCCTTCTTGAGTGCTTTCTTGAGGGACTTCATCTTACTACTCTAACTAGCTAAGACCTTCCCCTTCTCTTGAATAGCGGTGAAGCTTATTGGAGGAAGATGGCAATGATTTTTAGCTCGTGAGATTGCTGGTCGAGAGTGTGTGCTTGAAAGAGTCTCTTTGCATGTGTACATATAGCAAAGAGGAGGAGGAGAGTGCTAGGGGCACTAGGGCCCGGTCGACTGACCCTCCATTATGCCCTTTGAGTCCTCTGATTTGCAAAGTAGTGGCATGCAGGAAGATGCTTGACAAGGATTTGAATGGAGGGTCCTCTACTGCATTGGCCGACCACCCTATGGGTGCTTTGATGATGGGCCTTGCACCACACCAACTTGAGTGGTAATGGGGAGCAAGGAAATGATAGGATCCATTTGGCCATGTTGGCTAATTAAGCAAAAAGATGCTCCACACTTTGGCTTTGCGTGATTCAAGAAAAGGGATGAAGGGCATTGTCAATTGTTGATGTTTCATGATCAAGGAGTTAAGTAGATGATAGGAGAGTCTGGCCCCTTTAGTGATTAGTGATATGCTTCTCGTGATGGTTCGATGAATGATGAGAAGGTATATGATTGTTTATAAAAGAGGTATGGTGATTGTGGTCTTCTGATGTTTGGAAGAAATGAGTGGTGAAAGGATCATGGTGATTTGTGAGATGGAGAGATATGCTTTGGCAAGGTATGATGATTTCTCATGAAGAATCTTTTGCACAGGCATTGGCATGTGAGTGGTGAGAGAGAAAGTGGGGAACAAGGAGAGGATGGGAGGAGTCAAGGCCATGCCAGCCGATCACCTCCTATGGCCCCTAACTTGGGTTTTAGTGCTCAGGCACAAGGCATCTCGAGGAAGAGAAGATTAGAAGGGAGTGGGTCCAAGGCCAGGTCGGCCGACCCCACTGTGGCCTCTAAAGGCCTTAGCTTTCTTACACTAAACTAATTACACAATTTAAAAATGCAATGCAACTTTCGTGGATGAAGAGAGATTTTAATGTTTTTAGGGTCAAATTAATTTTCACAGTTTATTATGACTAAGCATCATTATGTTTTGAAACTAACAAGAGAAATGATCATGCAATGAAAAAGATTTCAGAAATTTAAAAGAGAATGCAAAAAGACAACATACCTTTTTGTGAAGCCATGATTTCAGTTGGTGAGGTTTTGGACCGTCCTCCTCACATGCTCGTTGTTGGCACAAATTACAGTACACTTTTTCATAATCAAAATGCTGCCACCAACCCTATGATCAAGGATAAACAAACACCACATGAGCATATTTTATCAAATAACCAGTTCCACATGTCCATGAGTGTTTGAGTGTAGGAATGAAGAAATGGAGCAAAGGAGAGCAAGTGGGACCCACATAGGGGGCCGACAACCACCCTATGGGCCCACCTGGCTCCCCTCTCGGCCATGATCCAAGAGAAGCATCCCAGAGTGATATCCAACCCTTGGATCAGTCTGTGCTTTCTCTCAACGGCTCACATGCATAGCACATGGATCCATGGGCCCACACCAAGGAGATAAACGTGACAACCACCTCAGAATCAATATCCAACATCAATGACAAGTGGGACCAGCACCTAGGAGACCAAGGTGGGCCAAAGCCCCAAGGGGGGATCGGCCGACCCCCATCTTGGCCCACCAGGCCCCCACTTGGTCCCTGACCATTGGGGCCACTTCCAGGAGGTCAGAGGAGGGCCCACATGCCATAGGGGCAGTCAGCCGACCGCCTCTATAGGTCGGTTGGGTCCCTCAACTACCATACCCCTTGGCACATGGTGGAAATCATCACCAGCCACCCTTGGTCGGTTCAAGGGTCGGTTTGATCCAAGGGTGGAGGATGGAAGGCCCCGGATCGCTAACGTGGCGATGGAGTAGCCCCTACTCCACCCCCTACTATAAATAGAGGGTCACACCCCCCTCTTACACATGGTGAAGAAGCCTACAAGCTGTATTCCTTAGATTGTTCTAGGAGTTAGTCTAGAGTGGGAGTTAGAGTTGAGTCGAGCTGCGCTCGGGATTTCCAGAGTTGTCTTCTGGGAAGTCTGGTATAGCTCTTGTATCTTTCCTTCTTTGTAAAACTTTATCTTATTTAATATATTATCTTTTCTCTCTACTTTACTTAGTATTTACTTTGAGCATTACTATACTAGATATAGTATTGTTATATGCTTTTGCTCTTTAATAGTCTTTACATCCATAGTCTGTGATCCTTGTGACCTTTGCTGTATGCGATCATTGTCTGTCATAGGGTGGTTTGATTATAGATCGTAGTCAAAGTAATACGTTGTGTGTAAGTGTGGTGCTTATACATCACTTTATCATTGGTTAAAACTTGCTGCAGGATTGTTTGTGGTAGCTAGCTAGAGGTGATAGCCTTGTCTTGTCGTTGTATTGCACCATGTGTTTTTAGGCAAGTTCTTAAAAGGTAAGGCCCCCGTAAAACGAGGGCGCGGTCGGGTAGGAGTTTTGTCCTTCTGTGATCTATCCCCTCGCCTAGCATACTTGTATTGAGGAGGCAAACTATAGTGTTTAGACTAGTTAATTAGCTAAGTATATTGAAGTAGATTGAATTGCTTAGGAGTCCCTTATACTCTCTCATTGTCCTCCCACCTAGCTTTCTATATAGTCCGTTCTAAGTATCATTTACCTTGGCTTATTCATTCATCAACCCCTTCCTATCACATTTATCGTTTACCCCCCTATACTAGTTGGTACTAAGTTGAGGTACTCTCTAGGATCTCTCTCTAATTATCATTCTAGCCCAGCTTTCCCTTGGGAAAATATAAATTACGATACCTTGGAATACTCCTAGGTGAAGTGCTACAACGGTATAATCTGTGCGCTTGCGGATTTATCCAATAGTCCTAAGAAATACCAACAAGCATTTCTGGTGCCCATTGCCGGGGAAAGCATAGCCTAGAAATTTTAATTAGATTGAATCCAGAGATTCTTGTTAACTTAGTTATCAATTAGTCATAGGGGCTTACCCCTGTCTGTGTCTTCCTTTCTTGTGAAGCCGAACAGTTTATGAGCAGTTTCCAACTGCCGGGAAACTACCTAGAAGATCCCGAGCAGCTGTTGAGGAGGACTAGACATCGTCAAGTTCCCCTCAGAGGTTCATCTCGAACCAGAATCTGTTCAAGGAAGGAGGCTCTACACCACCACTGAAGGAAGCTATGGCCCAGAAGGCGATCTCTGACTTCTCGGCTCCGTCAGCTACCCACGTAGCTCAAGGTCCCGAGGTCAACTTCGGGGATGCCACCTTCGAGCTAAAGCCCACCTAGATCCACATGGTCTAGGCCAAACCATTCTGCGGGAAGCCCCATGAGGATGCCAATGCTCATCTCCAGCACTTCATGGAGTTATGTGGCACTTTCACTATCAAGGGAGTGGCGTCTGACGCCATTCGCCTTCATCTTTTCCCATTCTCGCTTTGGGGAAGGCAAAGCAGTGGTTCTACGCCCACAAAGAAGAAGCCACTACATGGAGAGGTGTGCCAACGCATTCCTCAAGAAGTTCTTCCCGACGGGAAAAACCAATGCTCTTCGCGGAAAGATCTCAAGCTTCCAACAACAGTCTGACGAGACGATTCCCAAAGCATGGGAGCGTCTCCAGGAGTACATTCATGCCTGTCCTCATCATGGGATAGACGACTGGCTCCTGATTCAAGGATTCTACCATGGGCTGACTAGCATGGCCAGTAGTCACCTTGATGCTGCCGTTGGAGGGGCATTTCTCCAACACACAGTGAGAAATGCCAAGGACCTCATCGAGAAGATGGTAATCAACCAAGGATGGGATGAGGAATGTCTCCAGCCAAAGAGGAGAGGTATGCACACCATCAATGAGGTGGACATGCTCTCTGCCAAGATAGACCTCCTAATGAAAAAAATAGAAGAGAGTTCCAAGAAGGAATGAGAGGCCATCTACCTCGTCGCTGCTGCACAAGCTATTGAAGCTGATCCATGGTGTGAGGTGTGCGGAGGAAATGATCACTCGGGCAACAATTGCCCCAAGACATCGAAGAAGGACGTGAACTTCATCAGCAACAACAACAACAGGTATCGACCCCAACAATAAGGAAGCTGGAATTCCGCCCCTTCTTCCAAGGTAATGGAGGTAATAGCAATTACAATAATTACAATTCTTATAATAATCAACCTTCATTGAAAGATCTTGTTCTTGGTCAATCTAAGATTAACGATGGTATAAATAAAAAGATGATTGCCATGATAAAGTTCTTGAAAGCTTTGGTCAGAAAAGGGATAGCTTCACAATGCCATGAAAAATCAATTTAGTTTTAATAAAATGCTAGAAAACCCCAAATTTGCTCAATTAGCAGCAGCTATGTCATCCATGGAACAAGGTAAAATTCCTGGAAACCAGAGGATTCAATTGAGCATGTGAACATGGTAACAACAAAGTTTGGGAAGCTCCCCTTCGCTCCTATTGGGCTATTCTCGATCCTCCCTTCTCTGAAGAAGGAAGATCCAGGGCCCCCCGAATCAATCTCAAACACAACAAACCTTCCACAGCCTTTTGGACCCGGATCGGGGTTTTCCA
>CM039130.1:17037934-17050819 GCA_022036555.1 Microstegium vimineum | reverse complement strand
GGGCTTTGGGGGAGAAATACGATGGCAAGGCAAACCCAGAACAATGGGCATCCACGTACGAGATCGCCGTGTACACCGCCGGAGGAAACCGAGACGTGATGGCCAATTATTTGCCAGTGATGTTGTCGACTTCCACCAACAACTGGCTCCAGAAGATCCCAGAAGGCACCATCGACACCTGGGAGGAACTCAGGGAAATCTTCATCAAGACATACAAGGCTATGTGTGTCCAGCAAGGGATGCGCTATGACTTGGAGAACGTTCGTCAGATGAGCAATGAAAGTCTTTGGGAATACATAAGGCGCTTCTCCGACAAGCACCTGAGCATAGCAGAGATCTCCGATCCAGAAGCCATCGCCATCTTCTCCAACGGCCTGCGGACAGACGACCTCCAAAACAAGTTGGCCCAAAAAAGCATAACAACCATAGAAGAACTAATGACAATCGCGAATCCTTACGCTAACCAAGAGGACGCCACCCGTAGCAGGGAGAACAGGCGGCGCCACTCTCATTCCCCGGAACACGCAAGGGATAGCGACCGCCGACCAGATTACCACAGCGACAGAGGGTCCAGCGACCACCAAGATTACCGGTCGGGTAACTCCTAACGCTATTCGCAGAGGTACGACTACAGGCGAGACAACCGCTACGTCGCCAACACGAACGCCCACCCAAGGAAGAATTATGATGCCAGCTACGAGATGATCCTCAACGGCCCGTGTCCCATACATAAAAACTCCAAGCACTCCATGCGTGAGTGTGATCTCCTTGAGTTAGCTATGCGGGAAAGAGGTGACAAAAGACCGAAGTAGGATGACGCTGAAAAGGATAATGATAAAGAACCACCAGCGCTAGAGTTCCGAATAGCCTCAAGGACATACTCCATCTTCGGAGGCAGCGTGATCGTCAAAGGGAGAGGTGACGCCGCCAAGTCCGCAAGGACGTCTACTCGGTCGCCGTCACAGGAGATGATGCAGCCAATGCTTGCTACCTCAACTGGTCATAACAACCCATCAGCTTCTCCAGGGAAGATGAGTGGACGGACTATAGATACCCCGGTCGCTTCCCACTCATCATCGACCCAACCATCGCTACGTGCTACTTCAGGAAAGTTCTGGTCAATGGTGGTAGCGCCATCAACATCATCTTCGCCGACGCGTTCCGCTAGCACGACTACTCGAAGAAAGACCTCCTTCCAGCGAACATCCCCTTCTGGGGAATCATTCCAGATAAGGCATCCACACCGGTGGGCCAGATCACCCTTCCCGTGCAGTTCGGCGACAAGAACCACTTCAAGGTCAAGAATATCAATTTCATTGTCGCTGACTTTAAGACTGCTTATCATGCGATACTCGGTCATCCGGCACTCGCCAAGCTGATGGCAGTCTCGCACTACACGTACATGGTGTTGAGGATCCCGACGCCACAAGGCATCCTCAGTCTCCATACTAACCTGAAGATCGCGTATGAATGCGAGCAGCAGACAATCAACACCATCGAGAAGTGTCGACGAAATATGCGTCACAGTCTACCTAAGGGGTACCCTACGATAGTAGATTGTAGGCAGAGGTGTGGCGACGGTGATCAAGCGTAACACAGAGAGCGTAGACACGGTGATTTATACAGGTTCGGGCCAGCAAATTGCCGTAATACCCTATGTCCTGTGTTTTGGTGGCCGGATTGATCTTGCGTATTAGGTTACAAGATCTACAGATGATCTTAGAGAGGTTATTAGAGAGATTTTGAGGGGGGTCCCTGCTCGCCTTATATAACTGGGGAGCAGGGTTACAATTCCCATATCCTAACAGATTACGATCTGTTCCTTATGGAAAGGGATCCGAGTCTATCTACTAGGATCTTCCTTGGCGAGCAAGACTTCTTCGGAGTCCTTGGCGAGCACGGTGGGCTGTTCATGTGCCGCAAGGCCTCATGGGTTGGGTCGTCTTCTGGTCGGCAGGCCCATAAGGTCCCTGGGGATATACCAAGGTAATATCCCCAACAAGTCCCCGAGCATGTTGGATTCTTCTGGCGAGCCCGTAGCATCATCCTGGGAGGTGTTCAACTGGTCGCCATCACGCGGAGTGGTCGTCGTAGAGTCCCGACCAGTGTCGCTGGTCGAGATGCTGCTCGGAGAAGCCTCCCGACCAGGTCGGGCTGGTTGAGAACGTCGTAGCTTGGTGCGTGAGCTGGTCGCCTTGCCGGATGTTGCGGCTGCTTGTTTGAAGAATGTGACGTGCTGAAGAAAAAAACTTTTGGAAAGTCCTTCCCTAGTGAAGTGTACCCACTTAGGCTCTGCAAAAACAACATAGAAAATAGCAAAGCTTTGCCGAAAAGAAAACTAGTACATTCATCGCAAGGTGAAGTGTACCCACTTAGTACCCGAGCATGGTAGCAGGTGAAGTATGCACGTGGTGCCATGCTTTATAAAATAGTGCATAAGGTATGTAAACGAAGACTGAGGCATAAGTTTGCAAAAAACGACAGCAAGTACCCGTAGTCCCTAAGCCTGATATAAGAAACTAGGAGCTTCTTGTATCATAATCATATATTGAAAATTAAAGAACTGAAGTATAAATTTAGTAAGAAACAACTGCGAATACCCGTAGTCCCTGAGCCTGATAGAAGGAGCTTGAAGAGGTTCTTGCATCGGGGTCATTTACTTTTCGTTCGCAGTCCTCGGGCGTCTGTCCCGGGTGTTGTCCTTCAACGCCTTAGCTGCAGTCCCCGAGCCTTGCTCGGTGCATAGTTGGACGAAGCCCCAAGCCTGGTCGGGAATACGATTAGTGCTCGGGTGGTAGTTACTGTCGTCGGAGTCCCCGAGCTTGTTTGTGCCGTCCACTATGTGAAACTTGTCGGCCAGACTGCTGTAGTCATCTAATGTTGCTGCATAAGGGTAACAAGTCTATTCGTCCAGTCCCCAGGACTATAGCGTTGGTGATATTGCAAAGAAAAAATTATTAGGCGTAAATCATGTAATTGACTATAAGTGAATGTATAAGGAAGAGGAAGTAAATGGGTCGTATTCTATATGCGTGATTATCGGCCCGTTTTTGGTGCGCAATAGGCAGGTGGCGTGGCGGTTCCATATTTGATCGTTGCGGTTTCCCAAAAACCCTTGAAGTCGAAGCGCCGCGTCGCTTCGTATTTAAGGCTATCCCGATGGTTGTCGGAACGGGAAGGGTCGTGTTTCTTTGACTTAGAGCGATTATGATTCGAATAGCCGACGATTCAGTGCCATATATACTTGGTCATCTGAGAGGATTTTTGTCTGTCTTATTAGTAATCTCCACGCGTGCCGCCAGCAAGGTTTAGGCGAAGAGTAGGAGAGTCCGTCGGTGCTAGGGATTGGTCGACGAAGATGGAGGGGGACGGTGCGTGCCTTGCGGTTGGTTTCTTCGCCCTGCTGGCATTGCCGGAGGACTTGGTCTTTCGGATTCTTCTTCATGTGATCGACGATGGCGACAATGTTCGTGAGTATGCGAGGATTCGCCCAATCTGCCGCCTTTTCTGCCGATTTTGCGACGACGCTTCGACGATTCGGCTCGTGTCTCTTCGGCGTCTTCAGGACTTTTGCTGGCCTTACTACCCTTTCCTGGAACCTACCTTCGTGTAGAGTTTTCTTGACGTCGACCACCGAGGCCTTGTTCTTCCGTGGTTTGGAGCGGTTGACGTTGTGGGGGCAGGATCCTGTTGGGCAGGAGCTTATTGGTAGGGCCGTGGCTGCTGGAGATGACGTTGCAATGTACTTCAGGGCTATGTTGTTGTACTATGCTGATTCGGCGAATCCGGAGACGCTTGCTATCCTTGGTTGCCTCGGCGGAGGTGCCCTTCTAGATGGTCGGTTTTGTGATCGAAGCCTGCATCGTCTTCGGAGCGTTCCCGTGATGATATCCATGGGATCCGGCGGCGGTTGTGGATTCGTGCCCCAGAGGATGTGCCGAATCTAGTTGTCGTGGTCAGCCCCCATCTGTGCATCTGGAACGAGTGTCGTCGTTTTGGTACCAACACGCCTGGGATCATTATGTACTGTAGCCTGCAATGTCAGCTTCGGCATGAATTTGATCTCTGTACTAGGAACATTAGTGAAGTAGTCGCTTATTGTATCAGTAGGATGAGGTTGTAATCGTCAATATGACTTGTTTTTAGGTGTGGTCGCTTCTGCTTCGTAGTCTTGACTTTATCTTTATGTTCTATTTTGCTGTGGGACAACGATAATTTGTATCTCGGATACAAGTATTCGGACGTATAAGTGAAAACTACAAAGCTGTAATATATCCGAGGCGGTGAGCTTTTGTTTCACTTGTATGTCCTGTCATGCCCGCTAAGTCGTGAGCCGTAGCGACGAATCGTTCGGCCTTGGGTCTCAAATGGTCCAGGTCATAGGGCTAGCGCCACTTCACGTGTATGATACATAAGGACTCCCAAGGAGGTACGCAGCTGACAATCCGCGGCACAGAGGGCGAACAACTCATGCACGCTTTGGATGATACCAGAGACAAGTCCTTTTTCCGAGAGGCTCGATCGTGGCGTGACTAGGGCCTGTGGAGACCGTTCCTGCAGACGCTGGGCGAAAAGCCATGCTGCTTGTAGAGTCGTCGATCGTACCGTGGTCGTGTATAGATTCTGGGCGCATAGCCTCATGGCTCCCGACCCAAATGATACTGCCAAGTTGTTGGGAAAATATCACTTGGGAGGTCTATCAACGTGGTCGTCACGATTAGGGTAGCTACTTCTATTCGCTATGACTCATTGACAGACCAGCTTCGGGAGCTTTCTGGTTATGGTCAGGCTGTTTGGAGAACGCCATGATGCGTTTGGAGAGGTCGTCGAATACTGTGGGAGTGTTTTGGAGAGATCGTCGATCATTAGTAGTCACACTGTCGTGGTCGCTGAACGTTATTGATGTTTTTATGATGATGGTGATACAGCGTGGGTGTTTTTTGGAGCGGTCGCTCTGCCGTGAGTGTTGCAAAGATTGTCATACGTCGTGAGCGTTTTGCGGAGATCATCGTACTCCGAGAGCGTTTTGTTCATATACCAGGTTTGGTTAGATGAGACAAGGAAAACAAAGCACATTTATTCATTGCTTGGAGAAGAAAATGTACAGTCTTTATTGAGCTATGCTTATATTGGGACACCCTCTTGCGTCACTCGGAGCTGGCGGCCTCTATGTTTGTGTGCTGGCGGGGTTGGGAGTGGTCGCTGGCTGCTCAGCTTCCTTCTGTTTTTTCGCGGCCGGGCTGTCACCGTCTTCGGAGTTGTACGTGTCCGGGGGACAGTGTTTCTCGATGGCATTTATCATCTGCTATTCGCATTTGTATGCGATCTTGAGGTTGGTACGAAGGCTGAGGATGTCTTGCTGTGTCGGGATCTTGAGGACCATGTAGGTGTAGTACAAAACCGCCATAAGCTTCGCGAGTGCTGGTCGGCCCAGTATCGCGTGGTAGACCGTTTTGAAGTCGGCGACAATGAAGGTGATGTGTTCCACCCTGAAGTGGTCTTGATTGCGGAACTGTATAGGGAGGGTGATCCGGCCTACTGGTGTTGACGCCTTATTTGGGATGATGCCCCAGAAGGAGAAGTTCGCGGGCATGAGGTCCTTCTTGTGTAACACTCCAAAAATTGCATGATTTCAAAATAGTATTAAATTGTTTCTTTATGCAATTCTTGTCTATGCATTTAATCTAGTTGCAAAATAAATAATGTTTTGGTGAAAATAAAATGACATATAGACACATGTTTGGGCATTCATGCTGGAGCATTTTGATTTCTGTGTTGAGTGGTTTTGAAAACTTATTTAAACTTGTTTTTGAAATTGTATTTGAAAATTCATTTGAAAACCGAGATCTAGAAATTTGAAAAAACTTTTCTTTTTCTCTATTCCTCATTCTCTCCAATCAGGCCTCTTTTTCCCTTGCCCCCATCCCGCAGGCCTAGCTCCCTCCCTCCTTTCTCTTTGCTCGGCCCGGCAACCGGCCGAGAGGCCCAGCAGCATGCCCTTTCCCCCTCCCCTCAGTTCCTCCCTTGGGCCGACTTGCCTCCGCGGCCCAGCAGAGCAGGCGGGAGCCTCCTTCCTTTTCTTCCCTGTGCCACTGACAAGGCTGGCCCACGCATCAGTCCCTTCTCTCCCCCTTTCCTTTCTTCTCTGCGAGTCGACAGAGGACTCACCGCCGAATCCTCCTCCGAATCGGCTCCAATCCCTCCCTTTCCTTTCTTGCCGCGTCTCGGGGTTACCTAGGCCGGCATCGCCTGCCCCCTTCGCCCCGTTCCGAGCCCTAGCAGCACCCCTCGCACCCCAGAGCGCCGCCGCTGCGAGCACAGTGGCCGCCACCACCATTGAAGACCTCCCAAGCTCCTCCGTGAAACGCAGGATCTCACCTCCCTTCGGAGCACGATACAGAACCCCATGAACCCTTCCTACACCTCGTTTTCACCTGGTATCGCCCCCAACCGCGCATTGTCGTTTGCAGTGATCTCCGAGCCACCCCATTGCACTACCAGCCGCCTTCGTCGTTCCTCAGTCCGCGCGAACGCCATAGGTGAGCTCGCGTAGATCCCCTCTCCCTCCCGAGTTCTAATCAGAACCGATCAGTTGAGATCCAGCGATCCAGAAGCCACCATACCCCTTCGTTTTGGCCACTTTGCTAAAGAGACCCTGGAAAGTCTCAGTGCTCAACCCGCCGTCCTTTGGTGCAAAGCCTGAATGCGCTTTCTCCTTTTGGAAACGTATTTATCCTTCTGATTTCGTTTGAACTAAAAATAAATGGAAAATCATATTTACAGATTTGCCATTGAAATTCAAAACCCCATAACTTCTTTATTTTAAATCCGTTTCAATCCGTTCAAATTGTGTTAGACTCGTAATAAATTTCTCTTTATGTTAATACCATTATTGGTTATTTTTGAAAAAGTTTAATTTCGTGATTAGAGTTAATTTAATATCTTTGTATAGGAAAAACCCGTTTATTTCATAACTTCACCGGTTTAGCTCCGTTTTTCGTGAACGAACCATCGATTTGATCGTAGCAATGCATAGATTAGTTTTATAAACTTTTCATCTTATTTTATTCCTGTTGGTGTACTGTTCTAATCATAGCCTTGTTTGCTTTGTGTATGATTGTCCGTTGATTGAATGGTGGTGATTGTTGATCGGTATAGACGTTGAGCAACCCGTTGAAGAGCCGGAGTTTTTCTTTGATCAAGACCAGCAAGATCAGCAAGAGTACTTCGAAGAAGGCAAGTATAACATGGGATTATCCTTGTTGTCCTATTCACAATTAATATAATTCATATGCATGATTCCTTGTTGCCATAGTATGATCTTAGAGATTGAGACCCTGATACCTTGTCACCTATGATTTGATCCACCATATATGATTAGTGTTGCTAGCACTCATATCAGATGTACATGATCTTAACTTGTTAATGACTATATGCAATAATGATAAAACTTGCTTTTTAGCAACATTTGATTATAGGAGCTTATCTGTCGGCAAAATCTGGGATATACAGTACAACCACGAGGGCTATATGGCTCTGGCTTTAGCTCAGTATGGGGACCTTTTCTAGCTCGTTCAGTGGTTACCTTTATGGCGCGAAAGGGGTGTGCCGAGATGGGTATAGTGTGGTTCCTAATCTATGGGAATAGCCGTGAAGGAGTGTGACCGTGGACAGGTTGGCTCTATATCTCCCTGCCATGGAAACCTTGCGGCCCTAACTTGTTAGACGAACCCTTGAAAGGCTTCATAGTGTAACCTACCCGCTCACCTTGGCAGTGTTTTGGGAGTTGCAAACCCGGACAAATGGGCAATCACGACTCGTGGGTAAAGTTGTACACCTCTCATCAGAGTTAAAAACTATCATGATAGTCGTGCTCACGGACACGAGCGGCTCGGAAAACTCACAGAATTATTGGGTTCTTATTTCTATGTGGCTTATGCCAGTATTATTTATTTATTGTATCATTGTCATTTACTTTATGATCATGGATGTTTGAGCTTATGCAAATTACCTTGGCAATTATTGATATTAATATGAACTTGATCTACCTAAAATGCTCACCGCTATGAAACATGCATACCCTTTTGAGCTTCATGAACCCCGTGTTATACTTGTTGAGTACGTATGTGCTCACCCTTGCATTCAAACAACACAGATGAAGATTGGGTTGATGATTACCGCAACGAGTACTAGTCTTGGGGTCAACCAGTCAACCAGTCCCTTTGGAGCTTCCGCAGTTATCTTCATTTAGTTAAAGTTATTTGTTTCAGACTATGTAATGAATATTTATTCGCTATGTAATAAGCACTGTGATGGTACTTTTATGATTTGTCATCTCATGTGTGCGACTATTCCTGGGGTGCACATGAGCCTTTTATGCACTTGTTTTTGTTCTTAAAAACGAGTGTGTCAAATTGGTATCAGAGCCAGGTAATAATTCAATAAGAAATTCAATGTCTCGGTCAGGTGGCATACCTTGCAGTTCATCTGGAAAGACATTCTGGAATTCATTCACCATTACATCATCCGGATTAATTCCATCATAAATCGGGTTCACAACGGCTGTCTCTGGCTGCTGCATAACTACAACAACACTGATCTGGTCGCCCTTTGGTGTAACAAGAGATACCGTCTTCTCTTTGCACTGGATCACTGCCTGATGTGCTTTCATCCAATCCATACCCACAATCACATCAATACCAGAACTCCTCAGCACAACTGGACTAATCGAAAAGTCTACCCCCCTTAAGGTTAGATTAACTGAGGGGCATTTATGAGCAACTTGTATAGGTCCTCCGGGTGAACTTACTAACATGTGATTCTTCATAGCTATCATGGGTATGCTATGTATGGTAACAAATGCTTGCGAAATAAAAGTATGTGATGCTCCAGAATCAAAAAGAACAGAGGCGGGGATGGAGTTGATGTCAAACGTACCCAACATGACCTCCGGGGCCTCCTGAGCTGAAGCGACAGATACATGATTCACCCTTCCAGAGCTAGGAGTTGCTTGAGGTCTTCCTCTGCTGCCACTGTCGTTGTTCTGGTTCTGCTTCCTTGGACAGCTGTGAGCATAGTATCCAGGATCTCCACATCGGTAGCATACTCTTGGGGTGCTGGGCTGAGGTGTTATATGATAATGTTTATAAATAAAATATGATTAACTTTGACATAGTTTTAAGGTCCAAATATGATTTATTTAATGTGAACTAGTAACTTGTCCATTATTTAGTTTATCTAAAATGAATAAAGCATGTAATTGTTTCTTATCAACGATAGTTCCGTTATCAGTGTTCTCTCGGTCGTAGCTTTGAGCTCTCTTTTAATAGACTATTTTCTTTTGTATGATGTGGTGTATTGTTCTTAGTTGTCTCTTTTGTTTGTTGTATGTTTTCTATGTGTGGTGCTTGCTACGAGTAGAATGAGAACCGCTTGTGACATTTTAAGGAGTGCTAGGTGTATGCAACCCCCAGCCAACGAGTCCCTCTGAAGCTGAAGTTGAAGTATGAAGAAAAGTTTAGTAATCGTTCCACTATACTCTGATGTAAGTGTTAATATAAATATGTTTTCGCTATATAATATTGTTTCTGATATCTTCCTATTCTGTTGTTGTATGTGTGGACTTCCTGGGCACACATATGATGATCCTGGTTTTGTTCTTAAAACCGGGTGTGACATCTTGGAGTATTCGAGTTGGCGGAAGGCGTCGGCGAATATAATGTTGAGGGCACTACCGCCATCGACCAACACCTTTCTGAAGCGACATGTGGCGATGGTTGGATCAACGATGAGTGGGAAACGACCAGGGTATCTGTAATCTGTCCACTCGTCTTCCCCGGAGAAGCTGATGGGTTGCTCTGACCAGTCTAAATGGCGGGTGTTGTTCAAATCTTCACCTATTGCTGCTACCGAGTAGACATCCTTGCGTACCTGACGGCGTCTCCTTTCAGCTTCAACGACCACGACTCCTCCGAAAATGGAGTAGGTCATTGATGGTGGGCGAAACTCCGGTGCTGGTGGTTCTTGGTCTCTTCCCTTGTCGGGGTCGTCCTTTCTTGCTCTCTTGTCGCTTCTTCCCTTTATCACCGATTCAAGAAGGTCGCAGTCACGCATGGAATGCTTGTAGTTCTTGTGTATGGGGCAGGGGCCATCGAGGATCTTCTCGTAGTTGGCGTCGTAGTTCTTCTTTGGTCTGGCATTCGTGTTGGCGACGTAGCGGTTGTCTCGCCTATGATCGTACCTCTGCGGGTAACGCTCGGAGTTGCCCGACCGGTAGTCTTGGTAGTCACCGCCCTTCCAGCGTTACGGTAGTCTGATCGGCGGTCCCTGTCCCTTTCGTGCTCCGAGGAGCGGGAGTAGCGTCGCCTGTTCTCCCTGCTTTATGTTGCGTCATCTTGGTTGGCGTAAGGATTCGCAATCGTCATGAGTTCCTCTATGGTTGTCATGTTCTTCCATGCCAACTTGTTTCTGAGTTCGTCGACCCGCAGACCATTGGAGAAGATGGCGATGGCCTCTGGGTCGGAGATCTCTGTGATGCTTAAGAGTTTGTCGGAGAAGCGCCTGATGTACTCACGGAGACTCTCGTTACTTCTCTGGCGGACGCTTTCCAAGTCATAGCGTATCCCCAGCTAGACACACGTGGCTTTGTACGTCTTGATGAAGATTTCCTTGAGTTGTTCCCAACTATCGATTGTGCCTTCGGGGATCTTCTAGAGCCAACTGTTGGTTGATGTCGACAACATCATCGGAAGGTAGTTTGGCCATGACGTCTTGATTTTCCTCCCGAAGCGTATACGGCGATCTCTTAGGTGGACGCCCATTACTCTGGGTTTACCTTGTCGTCATACTTGTCCACGGACGTTACTCTAAAGTTCTGGGGCCACCGAACAGCACGCAGGCGAGGGGAGAGAGAGGGCGCAAGTTCCCAACAAGTGGTGGCGTCAGGTCGCATCGACGATTATCGTCATACCGCGGAGATCTGCGTCGGTACTCCCTCGGAGGGGTTCGTCGCGCCGGCTCCGGTGTTCGCTTGCGCCGAAGGTTGTCGCCGGCATTGCCATCGCGTGGTGGGGATCTTCGTCTGTGCTCCCTAGGAGGGCTTCTGGAGTGGTTTCTGCTGTGGGACTGGTCGGAAAATTCAGTTGGGCGAGCTGCTTTATTTACCTAGACTACTGCTGCCATGAGATGGGCTTCTATCTTCTCGACCTCTAGCGTGGATGGAAGTTTGGACAGTTCGCAGGTTGTTGCGGCCAGGTTGGCGCTTGGTGTTGGGTATACCGGAACGTTGCCTATCTGGTCAAACTCGTGCTGGAGATTGCGTCCTGTCATGCGACCTCCGTTTCTCTGGTCTCGCTCGTGCTGCTCACGTGCAAGCCATTCGCGTTCATGGCGCTCCTCGTCTCTCTTCTCTTGCTCGATGCGCTCCCGTTCACGCCGTTGTGCATGCTCAGTGTTGCGCTGTTCTCTTGCGATACGATCGGCCTCCGTCTCATTGTCGTTGGGGGGGGGGCTATCAGTGGAGACTTGAAAAATCATCCCCCCGAAGCCTGGGGGGAACTCTGGGCAATCGCCGAGCGATGCGGAGGAATCAGGTGTCACGGGCCTCGTGGTGGCGACTGAGCCTGACAAGATCGTGCCATCGAGGGACACTGCCTGGTTGGAGTCACTGGAGATCGGGGAGATGATGACGGTATTCACGACGGGTGCCGCAGGGATCTGATCGGGGATGGGTCGGGACGTCAGGTCGTCGCTTTTGCTGGGACTCGGTTACGGCGCGGTCAACGACCGTGGTGGTCGGGCGGTTGGCGTCGCGCCGCCTAGACGAGGTCGATGCAGTCGATGATGTCGGCGTTGCTACGATCGATGGCATCGACCAGGTCGTCGATGCTGATGTCCTTACGCGGGTGGTACATGGGCATGGCGAAACGACGTGGAGGTGGCGTGGTGAGACGACGTGGAGATGGTAGCGCGTTTGCCACGCATGGCGCGGATCCGATGGTCCAAGATACAGATCCTATCTGGAGCACGGTGCCAAGCGTCGAAAGGACCATCGAATCCGGGAAGGTGACCACTTGACGAGCCATGGAGTCGATGCACACACCCCATACCTGGCGTGCCAACTGTCGACGAAATATGTGTCGCAGTCTACCTAGGGGGTACCCTACGGTAGTAGATTGTAGGCCGAGGTGTGGCGACGGCGATCAAGCATAACACAGAGAGCGTAGACACGGCGATTTATACAGGGTCGGGTCAGCAAATCGCCGTAATACCCTACGTCCTGTGTTTTGGTGGCTGGAATGATCTTGCGTATTAGGTTACAAGATCTATAGATGATCCGAGAGAGGTTATCAAAGAGATTTTGAGGGGGTCCCTGCTCGCCTTATATAGCCGAGGAGCAGGGTTACAATTCCCATATCCTAACAGATTACAATCGGTTCCCTATGGAATGGGATCCGAGTCTATCTACTTGGATCTTACTTGGCGAGCAAGACTTCTTCGGAGTCCTTAGCGAGCACGGCAGGCTAGTCGCGTGCCGCAAGGCCTCGCAGGCTGGGCCGTCTTCTGGTCGGCAGGCCCATAAGGTCCCTAGGGATATGCCGAGGCAATATCCCCAATAGAAGCCCCATGTCCAGGACGCGTACAACTCTAACACCAGCGACAAGCCCGCAGCAAAGAAGCAGAAGGAAGAAGAACCAGCAACAACTACCGCCGACCTCTCCCGCGATTAGATATAGAGACCCTCACCCCTTAGCGGCGTGAGGAGATTTACAAGTGTAAACATAGTCCAATAAAGCTTGTACTATGTACCCCTCCATTAATAAATAAAGGTGCTGCATTTCCCAATACCACGTCCAAATGACTAGACTACTATAAAAACACCCACGA